>MU134309.1:385549-600367 GCA_015039355.1 Ramaria rubella
TGCCAAAAATATGGTCATTCCCAGTAGAACCCCATTGAGACCCCAAAACCATCCTGAAATCCAAAAAGAGACATGTTTCATGCTCAGCTTGTAGGGTTTTCTTATGTAAACTGTGGACCCAAATGCATAATCCAGGATTATCGTGGGAAAAGGGGGATGATCTTTTGAAAGGCGAAAACACCCCACTAATAAAAGCCGACTCTTTCCTTCGTAAACTCAGGGAATCGGAATCACTCTGCACTACAGTGCGAAGTATTTGACCTACAGAATGATTTGCTTGTTTTGTTGCTCCATCTGTCTGCGGGTGGAATGCTGTGGACATCAGCAGTTTTGTGCCCATTATACGCTGCAATTCCCTCCAAAATATGGAGGTGAATTTGGAGTCACCATCCAAAACAATCAACTCAGGTACCCCATGCAGGTGTACTACCTCTTTGAGGTATAACCACACAATTTGTCATGCAGTAACTCTCATTGTAGTTGGTACTAAATGCACCATAGATGTGAGTCTATCAATCACGACTAATAAATAGTCATGACCCTTGGATTCTGGCAATGGACCAATGAAGTCCATTCCGATAGACTGCCATGGTCTATCAGGTATCGCCAGGGTATGCAACAACCCTGCTGGTCGCCTATTGTCCTTCTTTGCAGCCTGACAGGCTGCACAGGATCCACAGAATGACTCTATGTTGGCTGCTATTCCCGACCACCAGTACAATCATCTGATGTACTTGTCGGTTTTGAATTGCCCAAAATGGCCAACTACTCTATGTGCATGATTGATAATTATCTCAACCATTCTTCTCCCCTTGGAAAAAACTTCCCGGGGAAGACACACAATGTCTTTATTGAACTGGTTCTTTGTCCAAACCAGTCTGTTTCTCACCCCAAATCTGGGGTGAGCTTCAGGATTTGCCTATACTTTCTTGAGTATTGGATCTGTTCCATAGCCATGGGCTACGGCTCGTTTCAGGTCAAAATCGCATTCTACGTGTGAGTGTAGACTCTCTGAGTCTGCACCAGATGCTGTAGCTAGTACATCGTCCTCCTCATTACCTTCCACCTGTGTGGGAGGTACTTCCCCTGCTTGCTTCATCTGCTGTGCATCCATGACATGCTGCTCTTTTGCATCTTGTAATTGCTGCAACCGTCGTGTTGCAGCCATTCGTATTTCTACAAATCAATCCATTGGGAGAAACTTTCCTTCTGGATCTAGCCATGCATCTGCGTTGACGTATTCTTCCACAGGGTGACTTTCACCCTGCTTATCATTCTCATAGTAGTGTGACAGACAGTCAGCTACCTTGTTCTCCACCCCTGGTACATGTACTGTGGGATAATTGAATCTGGAGAGAAATTCCCACCAGTGCACCTGTCTGTCTGACAGATGCTGTTGTGTCTCGAAGTATTGGAGACCTTTGTTATCCATCACCAGTGTGAACTGGCAGCCTAGAAGCTTGTCCTCCCACTTCATAAGTGCTTCTAGGATAGCAATTGTCTCGTGCTCATGCATTTTGTAACGCTGTTGTGCAGGACTGAATTTCTTAGACAGAAACCCTGCTGGATGACAAGTTGTCCAGTCCAGACCTTGTCCGTAAACTGCTCCAACTCCAGAATTGGAGTCATCCATCACAACCCAAATGGGTTCTGAACTAGCATGATTTATAGGCTTCAAGATCAGAGCCTTACATGCCAGTGCTTTGATGGATTCAAAACACTTATCCATCAAGGGCGTCTATTGAAACATCCTATTGTTTCGTGCACTTCCTGATAAGGGAGTTGTATACACTGTCAAATCTGGCATATATGGTGCCAGATACTGAACGAGTCCTAGAAATCTTTGGATATCGTTAAATGTTCGGGGTCTTCTCCAACCTCGAACCTTCTCCATCTTATCTGCATCTGCATGGATGCCCTTGTCATCTATAATATGACCAAGGCACTCCATACGAGGCAAATACAAATCGATCTTGGATCGATTTCCACTGAGGAACAAATGTGCCTCACGTAATATTTCAAACACCTTTCAAAGGTGTTTTTCGTGCTCTTTGATAGAGCTCAAATAGGTAAATATATCATCCAAGTATACATGGACTGATTGACCAATTTGGTTATGAAAAATCAACATCATGAGATGTTGAAATGTAGATGGTGCATTACAGTCACCAATCTGCATAACCTGGCTCTTGAATGTGCTGAATATTGTCGCAAAGGCCGTCTTATCGACATCCTCCTTGACTACGTGTATTTGTTTGTATGTGTCAGACATGTCAAGCTTGGACCGGTACGTGGCATGAGCTACATTGTGCCAGATTGTATCCTGGTCTGGGAAGGGTGTAATGTCCTTCACTGTGTTGTCATTGCATAGATGTAGGTCTATCGCTGTTCTGAGCTTTCCATTTTTCTTTGGAATGCATAGTGCTGGCACTGCAGAATGTACTGATGTTGATACCCACCAATCAGCAGTGGTATACTGGTCAACTTTGTCGATCAGTTCATTTCAAAGTGCTTCTGGACACTTTGGTAATTGATAATGAAACTGTTTAGTTTCATCCACGAACTTAATTTCGTGGTTGATCTCCCTCCAAGGAGGAAGTTCCAAAGGCACACCTCCAAAGAGGTCTGTGAACTCTAGCTCCCATCTTTCCCTAAGTGTGGGAAAGTCATCAGCCATTAATAACAGTTGATTGGTGCCAGTAATCCTGTCAGTAATTCTGTTGGTACATTGGTCGGGTAGACCAATGTCAATGTTTGGTTGCTTTTCTTTTCTTTTTCCCTTGTCTTGCCTCCCATCTGGTGAGCTCAATGATGGCTCCACTTGCAATGAGGAGCCATTTGCGAGCCACAGGGTGTGGCTTGCTGGTTTGGGTTTAAGACTTGCAATTTGAGTCCTGCATTCAGCCAGGTCCTGGTAGTCCGGCTGCACTTCCCAGGCATTTGCATGGTTCGGAATTACTTCCTTTCCCATACGGATGCATCCCTCACCTCTAAAGTCAAGGGATATCCCCAGTTTACATAGAACAGTGTTCCCATTATTGCGTCATAGTAGTCTATGTTTGCTATATTGAAGTATTCCTTGATATTATGCTCACCAAAGTGTATGTTGGTGTGTGCTCTGTAGTTGATGGTCGACTTACTGCCGACACATGCTAGCTGTAGACCAATAGGACGTTTGAGTTTGAACGTCTTGATACCTATGGCATGTATGAAGTCTGGAAAGAGCATTACTCCCTCACACCCGCTGTCTAATAGACAGTGGGCTCTGACTCCACCAATCTCCCAATATCCGTAGATTGTCTGATTGTCTATACACACCTGTTTGAGGTGTGTCTTATCATGTGGTGTGAACCGATGATTGTAGATAGGCTCGATGGTCCTATCTATGACCCCTGCGTGGGTACGGAAATCATTGTTTCAATTTGAACCACCACTAATTGTGGCAGTTGGTTTTTGCATCACCTCTCTTAATACAATCCTCCTAGCAGACATACTCCATCCGCTCAATATGAGCTTTGCATTCTCGTATCATTGTCATCATCCCATTGATAGGGCCTGATTTCCAACTGGTAATCAGCAACCAGTTCACCAATTTCACTCTCATGGTCGTCCTGAATGTCCATTTGCTCATCTAATTCACCACTTTGTGGCTCCTCCCCTTCTGGAGCACTCCCTGAGTGCTCAACCACTTCCTCTAACCATGCACCTGCTATGTGCAGTTTGTTCTTCCACTGTGGGCAATTGGGCTTGATATGCCCAACTTGTCCACACTCATAGCATGTTAGCTCTGTGCTATGTCCTTGACCTCCTGAACCTCCAGGAGGTTTCTGTGGAGGGCAAGAAGTGGCAGGAGCTCCTGCTCCAGCTCTCTGCGTAACTTGTACCCTTGTTTGGGGTACACTTGGCCTCGTCTCTGTTTGAGGTCAAGTATTAGGCAGACGATATGTCATCTGCTTCACTGTAGGACGACTCCCTGTATTGGGAGCTCAAGACGAGCTTGGCACAGCCTGACTTCGACTATTTGTTGAAGTGGGCTTTGCCTGCAGTGCGTGAGCCCTGCTGGACTCTGTCTTACACGACCTGATATCATATCGGGACACATCCTCTACAGCCTTTGCAGCCTCATACAATTCAGTTATTGAACTGAATTCTGTCATGTAGCCCAGTTTTAGGACTTCATGATGCAGTGCTTCTTGAAGCGCTGCTACAAACTGCTTGTGGAATGTTTATTCATGATGTATCATCCGCACTGCATACTTTGTGGTATTGTTCAGTAACTTCTGAACAGTTCTAGTCCCTTGCACAATTGTGTTGAACTTGTTCAACGCATGTCTATGCATGAGTGCATGTAGGAATCACTGTTGCAAACCAGCGATTGCACTCTTGAGGGTCCAGTTGACTACGACTCAATCATGACACTCAATATTTCAAGCGTACCAATCCAATGCCTCGCCTTTGAGGCGAGTGCCCAAATAGTTCAATTGGAGTTCCATGCTAGATGGCCCCAGTAGACTATTCATTCCTAGCCATCTCAGGATTCCTGAGACGAAGTTCTTGAATTCTTCGAGATCTGCTTTCCCAGCATATTCTGCTGGGTGAGGTAACTTTACTCCGGCTTTAGCAAGCATGGACTAGTCTGGCTCACTGTCCTTGTGTTTCTCAAGAGCAGCACGCACCATCCTTGTGACTCCATCTACATAAGTGGACAGATTTCCTCCTACCTCCTGAACCCTCTGTTCAGAATCCATAACTGCTAGTGATACCACATGTGGTATCGCTTGTATCTGCCTGTGCAGGCAAGGGACGTGATTACACACATCCTGCTGCACTGGTGGATCAATGATGTCTTCATCGATCTGATGGTCGATGTTTATCGGCCATTAAAAAAGCATCCCTCAGTCTATGACTGCTGCTGTGGGGGGATCGAGCCACTCTTGCTGACTCGATCAGCTTGTTGAAGGCATCGCCTTCGACTCTGGCAATATATGCCTCCTCGACTAGGTTATCTGCATGTTTAGCACAGAGTTCTAGCACACGGTGTTTCTGTCACACCACCTTATTTTCAATCCTATCCCAGTGATCAAACTCATGTTCAATGGTAATGTGAGTGCTAGTTGTGGTACTGATGCTATTGGCATCAGACTTCATCATCTCTCACAGTGACTGTTGGGTCACTGCCTTGAGCACTTCCTGCTCATTGTATGTCCTTTTCAATCTGTGAATTCCTTTGCAGATATTTTCTCTATTGCAAGCCTCTAGCTCACAATCCATCTCTTCCTCAGTATGCTGGCATGTACTGATGCTATCCTGCTCTAGGGTAGCACTAGCTTCATGAGAAATGTTTCTGTTGCTTGGTCCTGATGGAGGTGGCATCCTCTGTCTGTCTCATTTCTTGTGAGCCTTCTCAGCTTTGCGGTCAACTTCACAATCCCTATTGGGATTGTTTCCACGTTTGGGGGTCTTTCCACATAAATGTCCCTGTACTTCCTCCTCCAGGGACTGTATTAACAGTTCCATACCATCTCCTGAGGTTTGGAGTTGGTTTGCGGCGTCATCTGCTGCATGAGCTGCCTCAGCCACTCGTTGGCTTACTTCACACATAGTATCTACATGTCTATGGCTCTCTTTGAGGGCTGTAATCATCCCAGCAATATGTCCAGTTGTATGCTCGTATAACTGGGTTTCTTCATCCCGACATATTGACCCATGCTCTCCCATCCCTGTTTGGGATGGCAAACTTTGCGATCTGTGATGTTCTTGAACATGCGGCAGCTGGGACATTCCAACTCCTGGCAAATTGTCTGTGTCACTGGTCAGCACTTCTCTCAACTCATCGAGAGACAATCATAACTTTGACCTGGTCGAAGTTCTTTTAGTTTTCTTAACAGGCAATATCTCATCTGTTTCTGATTCCTCCAGCGTGGATCTCCTTTGATCCGCCACTACTCACTTCGACTCATAGAGTTGGAAGCTACAGGCATTGTAGTTCTACAAGGACTAGATATCCTCGTCGGTGTTCCCATTTGCCTGTCCACATCGTGGGCAGGCTCAACTCTCCTGTCTGGGCCCTTGGCTGTGGCTCCAGACATATCTGGATCCTCTCTGGATCTAGATGTTTGGCTTCAAGTTCTTATCGAAGTCATAGATCTCTGATCTATCAGCCACACTGTGGTGTTCTTCTATTGATTTAGAAGAATCAACAGTAAACGTCTGTTTACTGTTTCTGAGAATTCCAGCAAGTGTTAAACTCGTCGGTTTGGGTAAAAAAAGATCGGTTGATCTTTTCTGGTTTATCACAGTGCTGCCAACTTGATTGGCAGTCAAAAAAGTGTAAGAAGTCTTATTGTTCACACTAAACAGACTGAGCATTTATTGGTGTCTGCGAGTTGTGTGGTTACAAGTAAAAATTATTCTGCTTATTTAATTACTTGTGGACAACTGTATAGTTGTCCACTCTCTACAAGTGCCCCTAGTGGGCGGCTTATATAATCCAGCCCATAAGTCACTCTGGTGACTTATTTACATTAGATAGTAGCATCTGCTACTATAAGTATATATAAGAATCTACATTCTTACAATATCCTGTGGTAGCACTGATGGAGCTGTTCAGTGCAAATTCTACCATTGGGCATTTTTTGGCCCAATCCTTCTGGTCACTCTGCACTACCATGTGGAGTATTTGTCCTGAAGAATGATTTGCTTGTTCTGTTGCTCCATCCATCTGAGGATGGACCACTGTGGACATGAGCAATTTCATGCCCATTATTCACTGCAATTCTCTCCAGAATATGGAGGTGAATTTGGAGTCACAATCCAAGATGATTGACTCAGGTGCTCTGTGCAGTTGTATTACCTCTTTGAGGTATAACCACACGACTTGTCGTGCTGTAACTCTCATTGTAGTTGGTACTAAGTGTACCATAGATGTGAGTCTATCAATCACGACTAATAGATAGTTGTAACCCTTCTATTCTGGCAATGGACCAACAAAGTCCATTCCAATAGACTGCCATGGTCTATTGGGGATTGGCAGGGTATGTAACAACCCTGCTGGTCTTCTGTTATCCTTCTTCGCAGCCTGACAGGCTGTGCAGGATTCACAGAATGACTCTATGTCAGCTGCCATTCCCAACCACCAGTAAAATTGTCTGATGTACTTGTTGGTTTTGAATTGACTGAAAATGGCCAACTACTCTATGTGCATGATCAATAATTATTTCAACCATTCTCCTCCCCTTGGAAAAAAATTCCTGAGGAAGACACACAACATCTTTATTGAAGTGGTTCTTTGTCCAAACCAGTCCATCTCTCACTTTGAATCTGGGGTGAGCTTCAGGATTCACCAACACTTTCTTGAGTATTGGATCTTTCCCATAGCCTGTGGCTATGGCCTTCTTCAGGTCAAACTCACATTCTACACATGAGCATAGACTATCTGAATCTGCACCAGACACTGTAGCTAGTACATCGTCATCTTCATTACCTTCCACTTGCATGGGAGGTGATTCCCTTGCGTGATTCATCTGCTGCATGTCAATGATGTGCTGCTCTGTCACATCTTGCAATTGTTGTGATTGTCATGCTGCGGCCATTTGTATTTCTACGAATTGATCCATTGGGAGAAACTCCCCTTCTGGATCCAGTCACACATCTGCATTGATGTATTCCTCCATAGGGTGAGATTCACCCTGCTTGTCATTCTTGTAGTAGCTGACAGGCAGTCAGCTACTTTGTTCTCCACCCCCAGTACATGTACTGTGGTATAATTGAATCAGGAGAGAAACTCCCACCATCGCACCTGTCTGTCAGACAGATGCTGTTGCATCTCAAAGTATTTGAGACCTTTGTTATCTGTCACCAGTGTAAACTGGCAACCCAGTAGCTTATCCTCCCATGCCATCAGTGCTTCGAGGATAGCAATCATCTCGTGCTCATGTGTTTTATAACACTGTTGCCCAGGACTGAATTTCTTTGAAAGAAACCCTGTTGGATGACAAGTCATCCAGTCTGGACCTTCTCCATAAACTGCCCTGACTCCTGACTTGGAGCCATCTGTCACAACCCAAATGGGTTCTGAACTTGTGTGATTTATAGGCTTCAGGATTGGAGCCTTACATGCTAGTGCTTTGATGGACTCAAAACACTTGTCCATCGCAGGCGTCCATTGGAACATCCTATTGTTTGTGCACTCCCTGATAAGGGGGTCATATACACCATCAGATCTGGCATATAAGGTGCCAGATATTGAATGAGTCCAAGAAATTGTTGGACATCATTAAATGTTTGAGGTCATCTCCATCCTTGATCCTTCATTTTATCTGCATCCACATGGATGCCCTTGTCATTGATTATATGACCAAGGCACTCCATATGGGGCAAATACAAATTGATCTTGAATTGATTTCCACTGAGGAACAGATGTGCCTCACATAGAATTTCAAACACCTTTTGAAGGTGTTCTTCGTGCTCTGAGAGAGTGTTCAAATAGATAAATATGTTGTCCAGGTATGTATACATGGACTGACCGAATGATTCAGTTATGAAAGATCAACATCATGAGATGTTGAAATGTAGATGGCATGTCACAATCGCCAATCTGCATAACCCAGCTCTTGAACATGCCAAATATAGTTGTGAAGGCTGTCTTACTGACATCCTCCTTGACTACACGTATTTGTTCATACACGTTGGACATGTCAAGTTTTGACTGATATGCAGCATGAGCTATGTCATGCCAGATTTTATCCTGGTCCAGGAAGGGCGTAATGTCCTTCACTGTATTGTCATTGCAAAGACATAGGTCTATTGCCATTCTAAGCTTTCCATTCTTCTTCAGAATGCAGAGTGCTGGTGCTGCTAAATGTACCAACACCGATACCCACCAACCAGCGGTGGTATACCAATCGACTTTGTCGATCAGTTCATTTTGAAGTGCCTCAGGACACTTCAGTAACTGATAATGAAACTGCTTATTTTCATCCACAAATTTGATTTTGTGGTTGATCTCCCTCCACGAAGGAAGTTCAAACAGCACACCTCTGAAGAGGTCTGCAAGTTCTATCTCCCATCTTTCCCTAAGTTTGGGAAAGTCATCTGTTAGTGACAGTTGATTAGGACCAATAGATCTCTTAAAATGTTGGTTGGATAGACCAACATCAGTGTTTTGTGCTTTTTCTGGTCATTTTCCCTTGTCTCACCTCCCTACTGGTGAGCTTGTTGATGGCTCCACTTGCAATGAGGAGCCATTTGTGAGTCACAGAGTGTGGCTCACTAGTTTTGATTTAAGACTCGCCACACAAGTCTTGCATTCAGCCAGATACTGATAGTCCAGCTGTACTTCCCAAGCATTCATGTGGTTTGTAATTACTTCCTTCCCTACACATATGCATCCCTCGCCTCTCACTGGAAACAAATCAAGGTGTTCTGAGTCAGGGAATGCTTGGGGAATCCTCTGGAAAGCTATCATGTTAACATCATGTACTGACTTGTAACATGCTTGTTTTATTAAATATGGCCCAGATATGTTTCAAAGCCAGACATACATGGAAAAATTACAATTTTCATAGGATGTATTCCATATTATCACAGGATGTTTTGTGAATGCACTGGGAAAGTTCATATTATGAACACATCCTGTGATAATATGGAATACATGCTATTAACATTGTAATTTTTCCATGTATGTCTGGCTTTGAAACATATCTGGGCCATATTTAATAAAACAAGCATGTTACAAGTCAGTACATGATGTTAACATGATAGCTTTCCAGAGGATTCCCCAAGCATTCCCTGACTCAGAACACCTTGATTTGTTTCCAGTGTCTAAAGTCAAGGGATATTCCTAGTTTACATAGGAACAGTGTTCCCAGTATAGTGTTGTAGTAGTCTATGTTCACTATATCAAAGTATTCTTTGATATTGTGCTCACCAAACTTAATGTTGGTGTGCATCCTGTAGTTGATGGTAGACTTGCTGCCTATGCATGGTAACTGTAGGCCAATAGGACATTTGAGTTCGAATGTCTTTATGCCTATGGCACGAATGAAGTCAGGGGAGATCATCACTCCCTCACACCTGCTGTGTAATAGACAGTGGGCTCTAACTCCACCAATCTCCCAATAACCGGATATTGTCTGATTGTCTATATGCACCCGTTTGGGGCACATCTTATCACACAACCTAAACCAATGATCATAGATAGGCTCAATTGTCCTATCCATGACTCCCACATGTATGCAGAAGTTGCTGTTTTTGTTTTGAACCACCACTAACAGTGGTAGTTGGTTTTTGCACCGCATATATGCATTGCCTATCCTCATACAATCCTCCTAACAGACGTACTCCATCCACTCAATACAAGCTTTGCATCCTTGTATCGTTGTCATCATCCCACTGATATGGCATGATTTCCAACTGATAATCGGTGACTAGTTTGTTGATTTTGCTCTCATGGTCATCCTTGATGTCCATTCACTCATCTAATTTGCCATGTTGTGGCTCCTCCCCTTCTTGAGCACTCACCAAGTGCTCAACCACACCTTCTAACCATGCCCCTGCTATGCATGGTTTGTTTTTCCATTGCAGGCAATTGGATTTGATATGCCTGACTTGTCCACATTCGTAGCATGTCATCTCTGTGCTACATCCTTGACCTCCTGAACCTCCAGGAGGTTTCTGTGGAGGGTGAGAAATGGTGGGAGCTCCTGCTCCTGCTCTCTGTGTAGCATGTACCCCTGATTGGGGTACACTTGGCCTTGTCTCTGCTTGAGGTCAAGCATTAGGTGGACAATATGTCATCTGCTTCGCTGCTGGGTGGCTCCCTGTATTGGGAGCTCAAGACGAGCTTGGCACAGCCTGACTTTGACTGTTCATCAATGTTGGCTTTGCCTGCAGCACATGAGTGCTGCTAGACTCCATCTTGCACAACCCAAAGTCATATTGGGATGCATCTTCCACAGCCTTTGTGGCTTCATACAATTCAGTTATTGAACTGGATTCCATCATGTAGCCTAGTTTTAGGACTTCATGATGCAGCACTTCTTGAAGTGCTGCTATGAACTGTTTACAGATCGTGTACTTGTCAGGCAGGTGTATCATCCATGCTGCAAACTTCGTAATATCATTCAGTAATTCCTGAACGGTTCTGGTTCCTTGCACAATTGTGTCGAACTTGTCCGATGCATGCCTGTGCATGAGTGCATGTAGGAATCACTGTTGTAATCCAGCAATTGCACTCTCAAGACTCCAGTCTATTATGACTCAATCATGATGCTCAATATTTCAGGCGCACCATTCTAATGCCTCACCTTTGAGGTGAGTGCCCAAATAGTTTAACTGGAGTTCCATGCTGGATGGACCCAATAGACTATTCATGCCTAGCCAACTCAGGATTCCTGAGATGAAGTTCTTGAATTCTTTGAGATATGCTTTCCCAGCATATTCTGCTGGGTAGGGTAGTTTTACTCTGGCTTTAAGCATGGACTTGTCAGGCTCACTGTCCTTGTGCTTCTCAAGGGCAGCTCGCACCATTTTTGCAACTCCATCTACGTAGGTAGACAGTCCTCCTGCTACCTCTTGAACTCTCCATTCAGGATCTGTCACTGCCAGTGATACCACACGCAGTATCGCTTGTATCTGCCTGTGTGGACAGGGTACATTATTACCCACATCCTGTTGCACTGGCAGATTGACGGTGTCTTTGTCAATTTGATACAACGGTTGATGTTTGTCAGCCATTAAGTAGGTGTCCCTCAGTCTATAACTGCTGCTGAGGGTGGATTGAGCTATTATCGCTGCCTCAAACAACTTGTCGAAGGCCTTGCCTTCAACTCTGGCAATGTATGCCTCTTCAACTAGGTTATCCACGTGTTTCATATGGAGTTCTAGTGCACAGTGTTTCCGTTGCACCGCCTTTTGTTTGACCTATCCCAGTGATCAAACTCATGTTCAAGACTAATGTAAGTGCTAGTCGTAGTACTGACACTATCAGCATCAGATTTCATCATTTATCGTAGTGACTGTTGGGTCACTGCCTTGAGCACTTCTTGCTCATTGTATGTTTTTCTCAATCTGCAAATTCCTTTGTGGATATTTTCTCTATCACAAGCCTCCAGCTCACAATCGATCTCTTCTTCAGTATGCTCCAGTGTACTGATGCTATCCTGTTCTAGGGTAGCACTCACTTCACAAGGAACATTTCTGTTGCTCGGACCAGATGGAGGTGGCATCCTCTGTCTGTCTCATTTCTTACGAGCCTTTTTGGCCTCACGGTCGACTTCACGATCCCTATTGGGATTGTTTCCACATTCAGGGGCCTTTCCATGTAGAGGCCCTTGCACCTCCTCTTCCAGGGACTGTATTAACAGTTCCATACCATCTCCTAAACCTTGGAGTTGGTTTGCAGCATTGTCTGCTGCACAAGCTGCTTCCACTGCTCATTGGCTTACTTGACACATAGTATCTATGTGTCTACAGCTCTCTTTGAGGGCCATAATCATCCAGGTGATATGCCCAGCAGTACGCTTGTATCACCAGGTTTCTTCCTCCCAGCATGCAGACCCACGTTCTGTTGTCCCTGTTTGGGATGACAAACTTCATGGTTTGTAAGATTTCCTGAACCTTGGGTAGCTGGGACACTCACGGTCCTGGCAAGTTAACCATGTCGCTAGTCAGCACTTCTCTTAATTTCTCGAGAGACGAACGTAACTTCAACTGTGTCAAAGTTCTCTTTGTTTTCTTAACAGGCGATAAATCATCTGTTTCTGATTCCTCTGGTGCTGATCTCATGAGATCAGCAGATACTCACTTTTGACTCATCAAGTTGGAAGCTATGGGTGTTGTCAGGACACAAGGGCTGGCGATCCTCGTCAACATTCCTGTCTGCCTGTCCATGTCGTGGGCGGGCAACATTCTAGTCTCAGAGCTCCTCGCTGTGGCTCCAGACATATCTGGATCCTCTCTGGATCTAGATGCTCGGCTTTGCATTCTCATCGAAGCCATAGATCTGTTGATCTATCCGCCACCCAGTGGTGTTCTTCTATTGATTTATAAGAATCAACAGTAAATGTAGGTTTACTGTTTCTGTGGATTCCGGCGAGTATTCAACTTGTCAGTTTGGCTCAAAAGATTGACTTGATCTCTTTGTTATCACAGTACTACCAATGATTATTGGTAGTCAAAAAAGTGTAAAGAGTCACTTTACTTGGGTTGCACAGTCAGACTGGGCCAATCTATATATTGGTGTCTGCGAGTGCGTGTGGTTACAAGTTAAAAAGATCTGCTTATCTAATCTACTTGTGGACAACTGTATAGTTGTCCACTGTCTACAAGTGCGCCTAGTGGGCAGGTTCTATACTACAGCCCACAATTCACCATGGTGACTTGTATATTTTATATAGTAGCATATATGCTACTATGTATTTACTTTCTTACAGTTCTGCACCCAGTCACTGGAAAATCCAAGAAGTTTGCAAATTGTACTACTTACCAAACCCTAAGGGTGAGTCCAATGTGGCAGAAAACACTTCCAAGTCCAGTGGCAGACATTGGCTCACTGATCACTAGGCTGCAACCATTGAGGTGGATCATGAGAAATATGGGACTGTTTTTGTGATCAGGACAGATCAAAATTTCAGCTGAATTATTGGCCAGGAGCTGTTCCAAGGAACTATGGAACAGTGCACCCTGTTTCAAAAGTAACGAGAGGAGCACTGGACCAAGATCAAACTGCACATTTTGAGCCTTTGACACAGCTTGTGAGTGAGTAGGCAGTCTAGAAAGACTTTGAGACTCAACACATAATGAACTGACTGACTCACTGCTTGACCTCAATAAGATTGAAACCTTTCAAATGCTCCCAAATGACATCAGTCTGCCAAGTTGCATAGGTCCTACATAAGGGTGCAAGGGTGAGGCTGCATGCAAGATATGCAAGTGAGCACTAACCTTCAACTTGAGGTATTTCCCTTCCTTTTTCCACTCCAGGTAACTCCACCCCATAGCACTGGGTCTGACACCCAGAGTGAATTCCAGGTTGATCATAACATGATGTTGGAGAAGCTGTTCACACCTGAGGGTTATAGTGATCAGGGTGAGCAATGGAGCTGCTCACCATGTCCAATTCCTGAGTTGTAGTGACCAAGTATTTGAGCATATGATGAATCTCAAAATGGCCAAAATATGCACCATGTTGGACAATCCATTCTGATTTGAATGTTTTGAGTAGATAAGTAGAGTGCTTTTCAAAAAAAGATATAAAATTACTATTCTAAATGGAATGCAGGATTGTGACAGAGACTTACTTGGTATATGCATGCATATAATCCCTTCTCTGCCAATTGTTCATGCCCCTCATGGGCATATTTATCAATCTAGAAAATCTCATGTATATAATGTCAGTTACATGGATACTACACTCATGACCCAGGTAAGTGTCAACTGCCAGCCCTTTAAGGTTCGCCATGCCACCTTCTCAGCATTGTGACAATGAAAAGGCATGGTATGCTGCACTTTTTGTGTGAGGTGGTTTAAAACAATTGATTTGAAGAGTTATCTGTTTTAGTTACAAGTGAATGGGAATGGGGTTACTTCTGAGTTGGCCTGAGCTCGAAAATGCTTCTGCTGGTAGGCCATAAACTTGGAGGGCAAAACTTTCAAGCATTTTTTTCATTGTGGCACACTTATTAGCCACACTGATTGAGATAGCTTTGTAGTTGGCAGATTCCAATGCAATTTGATCAGTGCATGCTGTGCTCTCTCGCATTAGGCAGGACAACCAAGAATGTGCAGACTGTTAGCCAGCATTAAGGTGATCTGCAATGGGAGGTAGATCTCGAGTCATAGTGAAAGGAAGAATATATAGTGCTGATAGTCACTTCTCAACTCCATTTGTTCCAGCCAACAGGCACCACCCCAGGGCACTGGACTGCTTGGGAATGGTTTGGAATATGGAAAGGAGTTGATTCCCAAATTTTGGTATTATTATGTAAGCTTACATAAGGTGGTCAAAATTGTGGCAGAAGTTTTTTTAAATTTCCTTCCTTTTCTCAAGGTATGTACCCATTGGATGGGACTCAGATGGCATGAAGAATACATCTATTGATCAGTTCTCCTCTGAATGAACCTCACTTTTTCTATTAACTGTCAGGGGCTGTGGAAAAGATCTGTGAAAAATGAAATATGCTTGAGGCAACCAAGCTGTCGGAAAGCTGGCCAGCAGGTGCAACTCAGCCATCATTAAGTGCCTGCTAACCACAGCCAACCTGTTAGATCCCAGATCCAACTCATGTTATTCCAACATTTTCTGCATCCCGATAAGCCCTTTCCTGCTTATTTCCGACATGTCCCCATTTATCATTCTTAGTCACAATTCTATTTCGATATTATCCCCATACATCTCATCTCGATTTCCATATTCGCTCTGACTCTGGAACTCCATATCATGCACCCTTATCTTTCCGTTTCCAATTTCAGAATTCCACATGTTCCTTTAAATATGCTTTCCCTTGCTCAAGCTTTCTTTAGCTTGTATTCTCATTGTATATCTCATTACTTCATCTTGTTACCTCATTATCTCAATATAACCCGTGATATCCTGTACACCTGATATATCTTGTCCACCCTATATCATTATACCTTTTATTATACTTCATCACTCCAAGTTCTATCTGCAATAAAGCTTTCGACCTTATTCGGTATTCCGATCACTCCAACCCCAACATATCTGACATTCCAAAACCCCCTCTTTGATTACACTCACTTTTCTGTAAAGCTAAACCCTTACTCAATATTCATTCATCATTAACCCTACCTCCTCCTGCATTGGTTATTCCGACTCTGAATATCCAAAACCTCCCGCTCATCTCCAATAAGTCTTAACGTATTATTTGTCACTGATATTTTCGAATAGACCCGACCATCAGAACTCCAATAATTCTGTCTGGTCTTCAGTCCCAAATACCAGGGTACTAAAAATCCAAGAGGGTGCAACCCATAAGTTGAAGCCAACACCCATATAGATCAGTGTTCAGATCTCTGACTTCCGAGTCATCTGATATTCCACACATTTCCGAATATTGCGACTTCCGATTTTGGTGAAGGAGAGTTCTGACCAAACCCGACCTCACGTCTGATCCAGCCCCTAACAGTATATACAAGCTGACACTCTTGATTTCTACAATGTCTTTGGACACCTGAATCCAAACACCTGATTTTGACGACACCAACAGATCTACCAAGAATGTCATCAACCCATCAAATGTTCACGAGTATTCCAGCTTCTTTGACAAGTGCCTCATAGACAAAGACTTCAAACCCAAGCAAATCCCGAGCGACATCAACAATGCGACCTCCAACCTTCTTTGTGGTGGCTCACAACAAATGGCAACAACTTCCAACCAAATCCCAACTTTGCCAACACCGAAACTTTCCGACATCCTTGGACAAGACGGCAAGTTAATACTACAGGAGAAACAATGACGCATCAACCAAAATCTATGCCTCTACTGTGGAAAACCTGGTCATAAAGTGAAAATATGCCCAAAGTCATCATCCTTCACCAGGAAAGCAAAATCCTGAAACAACTGTCATGCTAAGTGATTCCGACATCAAGGTCCCCTTAGAGGACCTTCTGGAACGCCCAAAACTGACAGCTCAAAGACCCTTAAGCACAAATCCATGTTCATATCTTCTTTCATGCCTTACCGAGATCACCACAGACTTTCCAAAAACACCCTTCCGACAATTCTGCCAAATCCTTTACAATCATTTCCAATCTTGCCTCCAATCCCAAAAACCCCCAAATATCATTTCTTCCAAACATTTTTGACCGATCATTATGTCAAAACACCATCTTTCAGATTCCCACTGACAAGCATGATACTCGACAGCGCCTACTACACTACAAAAGACACTCACTGCACACATGCCTATCATCATCAGCTTTCGCCAGACCATCATCTGCTGTGCTACCTCCAGTCCACCAGACACATCATCTCCACATTTATTCCATCTTCATCAATTCTATTTTCGATATGCCATCCAGTATTGCCGCCACCACATCCCATGATTCATTTCAGATGACTGCCAAGCCAGACATACACATTGGACCACGCATCAAACTTCCTAGTTGACGTTCTCCCCTTGATGTTCATTTGTCCAGTCCTCCTCCACAAGTTGCACATCGCCAGTACTATCCTCTATATGTCGAATCTCCTGAAGGCCCATACCGAACATTCCCCTCCTATCCTCCTTATCATGTTCACGATTACATTTGGGTATTCAACCCTGTCTTCCATGCTCCCTTCCATGACATTGGCTTCAACCCAAACTACAAGCCAGTGAATGGTTGGCATCGTATCATACTCAGGAACTACTGGGATATCAAAGAGTTTGGTCCAGGAACAGAGATTTGCTATGGTTATGTGCCTAAGGACTTCATCAAGCAGGACTCGTCTTCGTTCCCTCTCTGGAGGAAATTCATATCCAAGTGTCGTGATTGGTTCAAATGTTTCTGAGTCGTCATCAAGTCACATGACTCACTTACTCATCTTCGGAGATATTGGACAAGCAACTGGAATCCTATTGGACGGCTATGACTCATTTTCATCACCTGACTCACTCGCTTCTTTCTTGTACTTCTATTTCCAATTGTTCCACATGGTCTATTGTCTGTGACTCACTTCTATTCTATTTCTGGCTTCTATTTCCAATTCGCTGCCACATTTCTATTCATTTCTTCGACCACCTGACTCATTTCTCCATTTCATTACAAACCACCTTCCTATTTTGGTTTTCTGCTCTTGCCATTAGTCATTTCTCCTGTCTGCTGTCAACGACATCGTTGTATGGCATACTCGCATCGTTTGTTGTTCTGCTCATGTATATAAGGCCTGTTTCGCCTTAGTGTACCCCAATTCACCTCTATCAGTTGGATTCACTCATCTAAGTCTCAAGTCTAAGTCTAAGTCTACTGCTATGTCTACTACTTCTTCGTCTACATCAAGGCCAGCCTTGTCAATCACGTGACATTTGCTGTTGTATCTCATCCACGCTTACGTCAGCATATTACGTCATCATTATCATCACTGCTACATCCTCATCTTCATCTTTGTTCTACCTTTGTTGCTGCTGATAGCAAAGCGCACTGAGCCGAACACCAGTGTAAGTAGCCGTGCAATGACGACACTGCTACCCACTGTCTTTTGGATCCATTTCCGAAAGTAAACCGACACCGCCTTCCACCAGTCTCTGTTTCCTGTTACCAATGACATATTATGTCGCACCATCCAGCAAGCTGTTCACGCCAATCACATTTCTTCCTGTCAAGAGAAAAATCCCAGTCATTATTACATTGCATATAATGCCACTTGTTTCTAATTGTGTGCTGGGGACACCACTAACCCACCCACTACAATCTGTTGATTGACAGGGCATTGGGTATTACCTAGTTCCACACTCCTCAACAAGAAGATTCAATTCTATGAAATGTCTCCAGGAAACCTGCAAATATTGTGTTTTTCCAAATCTCCAAAAATCCCGCTTCGCTGTGACATCCTCTGACCCGCCATAACATCCAACATCAAGGCTTGATGAAACCTCAACTCACAACACGACAATATGGAAACCTTGGCGCATTTCCAATAGGAAAATCCATTACATTGATTCTTCTGATTCCTGACAAGCGATCATCAATATTCCACTACGCACTCTGACAAGAGCACATCTATTGGAGGGAGAGAATCTCACTATGGAAAAAATCATTTTCCTCACATCTAATTAAGCCAGAACCACCTCAAGAACATGATAATGAGGCTCTAGCTATAGAATTTCATCCGACACATCCCGCACAGTACATCTGTACTTCCTCGAGAACACTCCAGGACAATTTCCAAAAACCCCGAACTCTGAATCTCCTTCAAGACATCTTTCCATTTCAGAGATTTAGTTTTCTGACCTCCAACTTCCAGACTTCCCGAATCTGACTATTCAAGATGCAACACAGTTACTATGACTCCAAGTCTAGTCACCAATACCGAATTCCACATTATGGGACAATAACCGACGAACTGCCTTCAAAATCTGTAACAATCTCCCTTGAATGGCACTGTTAAACCTCTTGTATCCATGAATACACCACCTTACATCCTCCGACCCACGTTTCCGATAAAATTCCAACCTTTCAAACCATTATGACAATATTCCAGGCTGAATATCAAGCACCTTACCAATTTCCAACAAAACCTACAAATTCTATCAAAACATCCTGATTCCTATCTTTTTCCGACACTTTTCTTCTTCCCTATGTGTTTCCTTCTACCCCTTTTCCCCAAAAAAACCCTATTTTATGGTCGTTTTCAAATTCCCACAACAATAGTCCTTATCTTTCATTTCCGAATGACATTTCTCATTCCCCAACCTCTTTATTTCCAACTTCGACTCATTTTTCCTTTTGAAAATCTTTTCCGAACATCCCAATCAATTCCGATCCACCCCATCCTGTTCCCTTTCTAAATTCACAATATTCCCCGAATCCTCCAGTAATCTGTGATTACAACAATTTCAACTAGACAACATCAAGACCACTATCAAGGGATGTCCAAGAAACACCGATCATTCCCTGGAAAACCAGAAACATTCTCTATGAATCCTTCGGTTCTCCGATACTCCGACTCCTTGTATTCTGCTGTCCAATGCCTGAGGTAGACGATGGGATGTCTACCTTGAAGGGGGAGTAGCCACTGTGTTGACAACAATCTTTCCCAATCATCCATTCCTATTCCGACCTTTTCTGACAACACTTCCAACCCAACACTACTATTCACATCTCACTCTTACTATGCTTCTATTTACATCCCACAATCCTGAAACTTTTTCGACATCTATGCCTTTCACACCCCAATTTCCGACCCTCCTGAACTTCTTCATGATTTCTTACAAGTCCAATCCCAATCCCGAGTCGTGTTCCGACTTCCCTCCGATTCCAATTTACCCTGATTCTCCGACATCCTTGAACTTAATGACACATCTTTGATTCACCGTTTCCCATTTTTCCAATTGTAAAATAACTTCATTTTTCCGACAACTAGCTATATTACTTTTGCAGAAACTCTTCCAATTTGTTCTATACTACTTTTTGCCTTTCCGACCCCTATCTACTGCATAGTTTCCTCTTCTGGCCCATTGGCCTCTGGTTCAGGCCCTGCCGCCTTCCCTGATCCCTCTTCAACTTGTTTTTCTGAATCTGCATCTCCCAGATCCACTGCCTTCTGACTGATTTCCACCTCCAGTTCCTGAGCAATTTCTGCCTTTTCCGGAACCCCCTTCTCCGGTACCTCTGGAATGACATCAATGTCCATTCTGTCACCGTCCACTTCCTTCGCCTTCCCTTTCCCCTTCTCCAACTCCTTCTCCAGTTCAGGTTGCAGCCCGATGTTTTCCACCTCATTCCCCAGCCCGGTTTCCGACTCCAAGTTTGGTTGCAGTGCTGACACTGCATGCAGAGCCACTTGTTGAGGCTGTGGCTTGTCTTGCGGAGCCCGCAGATTTCCGCTGCGAGCCCCACATTCTCCACCTCATCCTCTGCATTGTCCTCTGTTGCCTGCTCCTTGCCTTTCCCCTTCCTCAACATGGCCCCAATGTCCAAATCTGCGGCTGTTTCCACCCAACGTCTCTTCGTCACCAGTCCTGGTCCAGCCTCTGCATTCTCTGCCCAAACCCGCTTGTACACCAGCAACAATGACTTTCCTGCCATTTCCGCCATGAAATCCACATCACCTGGCTTTGTGCATTTCTTCCTGTCATTCTGGCATTGGATACACGCCCACTTCTGCGACCTCCCGCTTTTCCGCTCCTCATCAATGCACTCCAGCCCCCATGACAGAGCATGCACCAATCATCGTACTCATTGGCCTCCGACCACATGTCCTTGAGTCGACACTCTTGGCCCCCGACATTATCCGACATGGCCTTCGGATTCCAATCAGCCTTCCGATTGCGGTCACCCTTCTCTGGCTAGTCCAGATTTTCTGTCAACCCCATCAATAGTAACCATAAAAAGACGACTTACCGACGCCTTTTTGAGTTGGGCTTCCTCCCGCACTGTCTGCGTCGATTCAGCTTTCCACCAATCCGCATCCTCCTTTTGCTTCCTTTGGTCGGCTTCCTCCTTTTTTCACCAATTCTCATCCTCTTTCTCTTTCGCCTTCCAATCCCAATCCTCCTGTTCTTTCCAATCCCCTGCTCCCACTTTTCCTCCACTTCTCTCTCCCGCTTTTCCCACTTTGCCTTTGCCTTTTCCCACTTGTACACCTCCACAGCGAGTTCATCGCCAGAGCAGACATCAATCACAGAGTGGGTGGGCAAGGTGGACCTGGTGCGCGATGCCATTCGAACTGAGGGGTGGTGGTGGTGGTGGTGGTGGGGAGTCAAAAAGTGTTTTTGTGTCCACAGACCGTTTTCCCCTATTTATATCTGATCCAAGATCTCAGCCTTTACAGATAACCAATGCCCAAACTTCCCACAATATTCAATAGTGTAATCGGCCTTCAAGGGCTCAGCCGTAAAAGGGAGATACTGTTAGATCCCAGATCCGACTCATGTTATTCTGACATTTTTCGCATCCCAATAAGCCCTTTTCCGCTTATTTCCAACATGTCCCCATTTATCATTCTTAGTCACAATTCTATTTTGATATTATCCCCATATGTCTTATCTTGATTTCCGTATTCGCTCCGACTCTGGAACTCTGTATCACGCACCCTTATCTTTCCATTTCCGATTTCAGAATTCCACATGTTCCTTTAAATACGCTTTCCCTTGCTCAAGCTTTCTTTAGCTTGTATATCTCATTGTATATCTCGTTACTTCATCTCATTACCTTGTTATCTCGATATAACCCATGATATCCTGTACACCTGATATCTCTTGTCCACCCTATATCATTATACCTTTTATTATACTTCATCACTCCAAGTTCTATCTGCAATAAAGCTTTCAACCTTATTTGGTATTCCAATCATTCCAACCCCGACATATCCGACATTCCGAAACCCCCTCTTTGATTACACTCGCTTTTCTGTAAAGCTAAACCCTTACTCAATATTCATTTATCACTAACCCTACCTCCTCCCGCATTGGTTATTCTGACTCCAAATATCCAAAACCTCCCACTCATCTCTGATAAGTCTTAACATATCATTTGTCACTGATCCTTCCGAATAGACCCAACCATCAGAACTCTGATAATTCCATCCGGTCTTCAGTCCGAAATACCAGGGCACTAGAAATCCAAGAGGGTGCAACCCATAAGTTGAAGCCAATGCCCATATAGATCAGTCTTTGGATCTCCAACTTCCAAGTCAACCAATATTCCGCGCATTTCTGAATATTGCGACTTCTGATTTCAGTCAAGGAGAGTTCTGACCAAACCCAACCTCATGTCCAATCCAGCCCTTAACACAACCCTATTACATAAGTGTTCCTCCTCATATTGTAAACAAGCTATTTCAGATGAGTTAGCTTCCAATAACTAGTAAAACAGCTCTAAAAGATAACTTTAAAGACTCTGTGATTTTTTTGCTATTTTTTCGGATTTTTTTTTCAGCTAGAAAGGGTCAAATTTTTGGGTTTCAAAATTTCAAAGAGGTTTTGTATCAACCAGAACTTACTTTTCCTATAGTAGACATCTATTAGAACCTATATACAGTGTTTCAAAATGTTATCACAACTTTGTGGGGAGGAGTTATAGTTGCACATTCCCTACTAAGAAAAATAGGTGCCATGGTCAAGAAGTGACTATCTGCACCATAGAGTGTATTATGATCCCACATGCAAGAAGCTTGGCCAACCCTGTGGACAAGGATGAGAGTATGCACAGATTGTCACAGTGTGATAGTTCGCAGTCTGTCAAGCCCACCTGTCTCTTTACCCTCTATCGACCATTAGATAACCAAAATTCACCCTTTACAATGACCCTTAATCTTCAGGTGATGGGTGCTCCCCCAGCAACTACACGAATAGTGTCCTTCCAACTCCTAACAGTCAGTATAGACAAGATCTCTGAGTCAGTTGATCACTCTGTGGTCAATGTGGATACAGAGCCCAAAACATCCTCCCAAGAGGAAGTACATATGAGAAAAAAGGTGAGTCATGCAAATTTCATTTGTGAAAGAGTGGTTTAGTTAAATGTATGGCACTTGTGGAAAAAAGCATTTGTGTTGAAAGCACTCAGTTATACTGAGTGAAAACAAACTCTCAGAACCTGACACACCCCCCAAGAGGAATGGGAAGTAAGCAGCCCACCAAGGTGATCCAACCATCCAAAAAAACCAAGACAGGCCCAAAAGGCAAGGTAAGTATCTAAAAGCAGTTGACTCAGAACTTGAACACATACTGAGCTGATACTTCAAAGAACAAGAATGCCAATTTCAATATCAATGACAAAAAAAAAGAAGCAGTTCTCCTGGTTAAAAAGCCTTCTGGCAGACCTGCAACCTTGAAGAAGGTTGTTGCATGTATGTGGGTTACATTAATGTATGATTTTTCCAGACCACAGATGGGCAGGCCTCATGGGCCCTTGTATGCACCTAATCTTAACCAGCACAATTCAAGCAACTAAATTCTTATCTGTAGGATCAACATCTTCCTGCAGAGCAACTGAGATTCAACCACTGGGCAGCTAAAGCCAAGCACAAGTTGTAGCTCTCAATGGTCAAACTTCAAGAGTCCCAGGTGCAATTAAATCTAGTGTTGATTGTCAAAGCGAATTATGAGGCTCAGTTTTATGATCTTTGTGCCCAAGAATCATATATCAATGCATTTGCACAGGTATTTAATGTCACCTGAGATGACAATACGGTCACCGTGGTCACACATTGGTCACCGCACTTTCACACATCGGCCACCACCATATTCCCCCACTGTCACGAGTTTAAATTCCCACCGATCCACAGCATGGATTTTTAGATGTAATAGCTCATATTGTAACTAAAATGTAGCACATTCCGAATAAAATACAATTTTGAACACACGTATTGCAGTTGTTTTCTCGTGGTCCGGACATTGCCGTATCTCAAGTTTGGTCTAGTCACGACTTTTAATTACTCCCCCACCACCTCGTAAAACATCATTGACACCTTGGCCCCACCCAGCCAGAGCCGCTCAGACACCAGATGGCGAAGATGGCAAGACCAATGAACTCCTTGCTCAGGTTTCGCATCTGGGTGCTTGCCGAATTGCCAAATAGTTGCTGTAGTCAAATCTTCAGCTGTGATTTCAATCTACAAAATGCATTAATACAAAGACATGTAGCGCCAGCGAGTTTAGTTCACCACCAGTCTTACACCGCCATCACAGAGGTCCCATCGGCCCCGCTTGGCTGGCACTTCTGGTGCATTGCCACTCCCGGCCTCATCTTCACTTGAATCATCTTGAGTGCCTTCGTCTGTAGGGGAGTCGACAACCGAGCAGATTCCTCTGCACCTGTATTCCCACCTTAATACAACCCGCTTCTGTGAAATTGCCTCTTCATGAGCGGGCAGGGATAAGGGGCTAGGTTCTGTCCATCGCACAATAAACTGCCGAGCGCGGATATCGACCAGTGAATCACCGGGGTGTCCAAAAAATGAGACCGTTACACAGTCACTGTGTACGTGTGCTTTCCATGAATTAAAATCATTGTGCTAGACAAAAGAAAAGGGATTAATCTACAGACACTGCAAGAAGAAATGCTGAGACAAACTTGTGCATCAAACCAGTGCGGAATATCGACTGTATTCACGCATCCCAAGTTCTTCCACTCTGGTTTGTTCCTCCGAATCGTATCTAGAAATAGCAGAGCTTCGGTATAAGAACTGGCAAATGCGGAAAGGGGGTGCCCGAAGTGCTGAGAAGCGAGGTTAACGAACTGTGATTCATCAGGGTTGAGGAGTCAAACACCATCTTCCAAACGTGATGGGGATTGGGAGCCGTTGCTTCACCTTCAGAGGGAGGTTCTGGAGATGAGTGCGAGAAGAGCTCGGTGATAGAGCAACGAAGCTTGGCAGCCAGCCGGCCACGCAGTGTATACTTTTTTGGAGGATGCCCCTGCGGTCTTCCAGCCATGGCTATGTGCCAGTGGAATTGCTCTCGAGCCTTCAAAACACGGCACGTTGTTGTGAAGGCATTTGGAGAGCTGATATACTGCACTGGCAGCCAAGCGTCAACAATCAGACAAGCACTAAGAGGAAAAGTGTACCGTAGACCACAAACAAAGTAAACAAGACAATTTGGACACCAAGTTCAAGCCCGAGGTGGCTTACAAGCCGGAACGGCGGTCTTGTAGTAGACAAGGAGCCCTTGTCCGAGACGTTTCCTTCATAGTATATGTTACAGAACATATATTGCCTGCGGGTTATTTTATTCGCTACCGAACGCACCAAAAATCAGCCAAATACGTGTTGTGGTGGGTTGGCAGTTAAAAGTTGTGACCATATATCCTTGGAACGGTGACCCAGACACATTGTCATGGTGGCCCAAATGCTTTGTCACAGTGACTGAAATGTTTTGTTTCGGTGGCAGGTCCACTTTAATCACGTGACAGAAAATGGATCGCCGTGACAGTATTACAATATCCTGTGACATTATATAGTTTAGCAATGCATTTACAGCCACTAATTGCCTGGTGACCAACAAAACTTTGTCAGCTGCTCCCATTCTTCATGCACCTGCACTCCTTATTTTGAGCCCCAGGGTTGTGGAAGAGCCAAAATGGGATCACAGCACTTGGATGGAGCAATATACTGTTGTGGGCTACATCAAGCTGCAGTTCATGGATGAGAACTCAAATGACTCTGTTCTCAAAACTGGACAAGAGAGCTTTGGTCCAGTTTTGGATTTGGGAGTACAGGATCTCAAGAGGAACAGTGTAGAAGCTGATACTGACAAACTGGATGACCATCTGAATGGTATCAACCAGGCCAGCATGACCACAGGACTGTCTAGGGCAGCAGGGGAGAATATGAATGCTGAGGGATGATTGGATGAAATTTCAGGCACTGTTATCCAAAACTTTTCTGTTATCCTTGTAAATTTCGTCACACATAAACCAATAGAAGTCGTTCTATCACCATTGGGTAACAATATGCAGCTTTATAAATGTTATATATATGTCCTGCAAAAGAAAGTAACAATATACAAAGTCCACACCACCACATATATATGCATGCACATGAATGTCAAAAAGACCTTCCACTTATTTTCATAGTTACCATCTGCAGACTCACCCACTCTGGCACTGGTTTCTGCAGGTCTCCCTCCAAGTCTCCCTTCCAGGCCTGCCTTCTGCTGCCCCATTCTATGCTCTGTCTCTCATCCCTTTCACCTCTCTGTGAGGCAAAGGTGATGTGGGTGTATTGCGTGAACAACAAATGGGGAATGGGTGGCAAGTGGGTGACAGGAGGCGAGACAGGGCTGGGCAGGGTGGTGGAAGGCAACAGAAGGTGTGTGGGTGGTGTGGACAGCACCAGAGTGTGCACAGGGTGGCATGTGGGCAACAGGAGGTGGGGCAGGGTGGCAGAAGGCGATGGGGGTGTGGGTGGTGGAGACAGTGTCAGGGTGAATGGGGTGCAAATGGGGTGATGTGTGGGTGGTAGGAGGCAGGGTGGGGTGGGGCAGGGTGGTGAAAAGGGGGAGGTGTGGTGGAGGGAGAGAGGGGATGCATGGCTGAGTGCAGAGAGGTGTGTCTCAACAGAACAGAATGAGCCAATCGCAAAGTCATGTGAATGAGGGGGAGTCGGAAAGTTCTAAGGTGCCAACTGCAAATGACTGCCACTCCTGTGCCCTCATTCCTTGGCCCTGAACAGTGACTCGAGGGCTCTCAAGATTTGGTGATGTGTAGGTATGGAACACCACTGGCCTTGTCCCTCAGCCAAAGTTTGTCACACCCTCATTCTTGGGGTGCCAAGAATGACATCAGTGGTTTGAATCCTGGTCATGAAGAGTTTAAAGTTTTGGTCACAGTCACACCAACTTTTGAAGCCAAATCCCAGCAAATCAAATTGTCACAACTTCAGCCTTGAAGCTCAATCAAAAGCATGTCAGGTAAGATCTGGCAGTGTATGGTGAGATAGGTGAGATAGGGCAGGATATGGCCCACCATGTAAATGAAGTCATGAGCACCAAGTATTTCAGAACCACTTATTGCAATTTGCTGTAGCTTTGGTGGCTTTCACTTAAACTTAGAAGACATGCACTGACACTGGTTGTGCTAGAGCCTAGTGCTCTGTCATTTTATTTGCTAGATAAAATTATACTGTTATATGTACTTTGTGAAAACTGTCATAGCAAAATAAACTTGAATTAGTAAAATCTCTTCACCTAATGTGGGATGCATTATGCTGAGGCTATTTATGCTGCCTGTGTGATGTAAATGTGACTATGCCACTCTCTTTCCACTACCACCACCACAGCAAGACCTCCCCCCCCACCTCCTCCCCTCTTTGCCAGACATCATTCAAGCAGTGAACCTATCCCAGGCTACTGTTGATTTGGGATGTGTTGAGAAGTAATGTGAGTAGTGGCTGGATGCACTTGTGTCTTTGTCATCCATTGTCTTGAGCTCAGTGCCCACAACAGGCTATCCTAGGTGTGACCATACAGCAGCAGGACAGTAGTGGTGACATGATGGTGGTGGTGCCAGCATGGTTGCAGCAGGCAGTGACAATGGTGGTGGTAAAAGGAGAGCAGTGGCAACAAGGTGGCAATGTGCTAGTTCCAGCCCACTGACTTGCACAAGTATCTATGTAGTATTACTGTTTTATTATAATATATATGCTGTAGTAGGAAAATGAAACAGATTCTAGCATATTGTTCAGTGCACATATGCAAGCAGATCCAGCCATATAAGAAAATATTGTTGGACATATATACAAAGATCTAGCCCTATGCCGCCATACCTAGATCTGGTATATTCTCACTTAACTGGCGGCCTATGGCGAGGAAGGAGAGTCCTATCTCGCCATAGGCCGCCAGATCCCACCCGAGACGCTTTTGACTGGGCTTGAAGCTCGAAGAGTTAACTGGTCGATTTACTACAGTATTACTATCAGTGATGAATTCTGTATTATGTAATAGATAGGTTAATATATCGCCGCACCTCAACATCAGAATTCAGAGTCAAAACCGGGCCCGAAAATGTTTTCCGTAGAGAGTGGCGGGCGTTCAGTCTAAAGGCGACAGGTCAAACATAGCAAAAAAGACCCCAGAACTAGATGCCTACGAGGTGAGAAGGGAATTCGAGAATACTGTTATCGAGCCGTTTGATGAGATACATGATGTATGATTGACACTATGTGCACTCACATTTAGGATAAACATTGAAAATACTGAGATGAAGCACTGCCAAGTCGTGCTGTGAGATTCATACTACACCGTGACGGTAGTAATGGAATGCACGGACAGGTATTGGGCACAAGGAGGACCTAAGGATAACATGCTTAAGCACGGGAAGACGCCTAAAAGGACAAACAGGAGGCTTACGCATGCCAAGACTCCTGCAGCACATAGACTATAAGCAAGCTTTAGTCGATGGCTGTTATAAAATAAATTCTCGTAGTGTATCACCTAGTGATTAAACCAGTCTCTACAAGCTCAGCATTAGATATTAAACATACTGAGACAGCATCTATCTCACCAACGGTGTATCTCACAAGCCGATCTACCACCTTTCGGGTTCTAAAACTAGTACATCAATAGCTATTCGCGAATTCTCAACACCAGTGTTTAAATCTTACTTCTGTGACCCGTTATTTTGGCGCACGAGGTAGAAGCAAGATGTAGATGTGGTGACTACATCAATACATAGGTTTATGGTCAATGGAGCAAGAACGATCCAACGATAATGTTCGAGGAAACTTGATATTGTCAAGACGTCAACTACCATTGCCACGACTGCGATCGCGACACCGAAACCGCAGCGCAAAATTACTGCGCCCCACGCAATGACTGGAATAAATAGTTTTTTGGAGAGTACGCGCACTCTGTAGACGAAATATGCCTAATCGAGGATAGATCATTCACTATAAATCAATGGTTTCCGTTTCTTTGACAGACCTGGACTATAGATCCGATACACGCCGCTAGAGGGAAACCTGCAAGATACGTCCACCTTTTTTCTTCGATCTTGTAAAACTGGCCATAGTTGATAACGGTCAAGGAATATAGGAGGTACCAGCTAATAACGGTGTGTGCAGTCTCAAGGGCCCTGATGCTGGTTATTAACAAGGCATACAAACTGTTCGCTCTGAAGAAAGACATCACCAGACAGTCCAGACCTGAATGAGGGGGACGAGAGATGACACTTAGTCAATGTATGGCTCAACAGTGAAGAGACTTACCATGAGACGAAGCCAAATGGGATCATCGAATTCTCTACTTGTGTACATATAGACTTGGACAGTAGCAATTCCATAAAGAACGGATGAGGTGAGGATACCCAATTCCAAACTTCCAAGACTGAGGGCAAGAGAAGCCATTATAAAATATCTTGGAGGAGAATGGAAGCGAGACTACCTCCTATAAACAAGAGGTGGACAGTGTCAAAGCTATGACCAGCGGCAGTTTGAGGTATACATCAGGTTTGAGTTTGCCACAGTAGCTAGGTGCGACCCCTAGCAGGTCGATCATTAACGATCACAGAATATTTCCATCAAAAAATGGATAGTACACAAACCCCCAGATAAATGGTTGGGTGTTACGAACCGGTCCGATTCATAGGTATACCGATTTAGATGGCTGTGGGTTTCGTATCCTTGAGAGAGTCATCAATGATTGGAGTGGGGATGCTTCAATGCTTCTGGGTAGACAAGGAAACAGCCAACTGAGAAGGTAAGGGAACAGAGATCACAGTGTGACGACCGCCTGCGCAAGAAGTTCCAGTGCCGAGTGGCAAAGAACGACGGCTTGATGAACGGCGGTTGAGCTCAGGACGGGTTTCAGACGTTAGTGGTGGGGAACCTCTTGATAGTCCAGCATCATAGGAAAAAAAACCGAGACTAGAAATATTAAGACGCATTGAATGTGCCACTTCTGCCAAGGAAGTTTATTAAAGAGCGAGTAGACTGAGCTTGAGCCTAGACTTCCTTGAGTCGCAGGTCATGTAGCTCCAGCCTAGAGAATCTTCTTGAACCACAATAACTTAGAACTTGGAGATCGAAACTGGTTGGGGCACTTGTGGAAAATTGGTGGCTAGATCTGAGATGGTCACGTCACTGCTCACGCGTCACACTCCCAAATGCCCCCAGCACCATCCTCATCCCGAGCCCTGGCGGCAATTCTGCCCCAAATTCCGACTGCACCATACGAAGCACACCAAAAGGCCCGAACGTTTGCATCACGCTACGTAAAAGCAGCACAATACGACATTGCCATCGACGTGCTCTTTCAGTCGGCTAGAGAGCTGCTCAAGGTGGGCCAACAAGGGAGCGGAACAGACCTTGCAGGATTTCTTTTGGATGTATATGAGAGTAAAGGCGAGGTTGTCACCGAGGAATCGCGAGGTTAGGAGTTGTTGATGTGTTGGTGGTCGTTGGGGTTTATCAACTTTTAACTTTGACTACTACAGGACGTCTGACGCAGCTAATCGCATTGACGGGTCCAGCTGGTTCATGGAGGAAGACATTGATTGATAAATCTGTTGTGTATGTATGCTATTCTTAAGTATTGCTTGTGCTCAAGGTGCAATAACAGATGGTCGGCGAAATATGGACCTTGTCCGGCGGGGGACCCAGAAATACATCACTATGCAGGAGAACTTTTATATAAAGGCGAGTGGTTGGCTGTTTCGACACCAATGACTAGCTGAATAAGTATTTGAAGAGGGATCTCTTGCTCTTGCTGAACCTCATTTACTAGCAGGGGGGAAAAGGGATAGCGCGCGCCTGCTCGCGTGTTTGCTGCTCGAATGGTGGGATGGCACTTTGGATGCGGGAATCTACGCCGCCAGAGGTGTAATTCCGTGCGTATTAACATCCCCCACCGTCCACCCACAACTCACCACTCCAGCCCTCAGGTACCTCCTCGAAGGAAACATCCTGGCTGCCCGCACATTTCTCTCCCACTTCCTTTCCCAACTGATCTCTATGCATCCCAGTATCTTAGCTGAACCTGCTCCCCTCGTCATCGACACCACCCCCGACGAAATTTTTGTAACAACAGATCAAGTGCTGAATTTCCTCCAGCTGGCAATCCGCACGTGTCAACGAGCCCAAGGTGACAAAAACAAGACCGTTAGAGAGGTGTGGGTAAGACTCTGTGGCACTTATCAATCTAAGGGTGGTTTAATGGCAAGCATGCCGATGCGCAAGGTCTGAACCTATGCCTGTATTGTGGCAGAGACATCTTACCATAACCCTCTGCCCATAGGCTTTGTCTGAAATTGCGCAACTTTACTTCAACATACCCCCGCCACGTGGCCAAGCGGTGAATCCCCTACAGGACATGCTTTCTTCGTTGTTTGGTGGCGGAGGACCTGCCTCACCGAGGACGTTGACACCCAGCAGTGGCGTTGGGCTTGATTGACGATTCAAGCATCCGCATATTTTTTATTTTTGTTGCAAAGTCATTTTACAAACACGTGAATCGCATTTCCTACATCGCCCACCAAATTCGATGACTTCCGATTCAGTAAAACGTGTCATTTTTGCTCATAAATGCCGGATGTCCTCAACGAACTCTTCCAATGTTGCTGTCTTTTGAGTCGAGTGCAACCTCTCATCTTCAATGGCTGTATAACTGAACAGCGTATTGCCTAAGCTTGAACCCCTTTAGATTCGCCTCAACGATGCATTCCAGTGCATTCTCGGTAAAGTTGAACAGGTAGAGACCATTAGAGGGGTATTCCTCAAGACATGGACTCAACTACGGAGGTCGCAATCTCAGTGCCTCAAGCAAAATGTCGTTCTGAGCTTGTCTGTCTCCGAGACCCGCAAGATGGGGAACTCCAAGGTGATGCAATGCCGCACTGGTGCAGGGCTCGTCATTTCTGTCCAACGTGGCTCAATACAACCTTCGAGGGTATGATGACCAAAACTTTGGAAGGGTGATATCTAATCATGATTAGTGCGATGTGTCTAGCTAGCTAGACCGGCCGCCTACTTATATAAGAAACTTACTGCCTGAAGAGGCGCTATCTGATTCATGAGGATTTTCAACTTTGGGAGCGAGGAAAGAACGTTGAGAGCGAATTGAAAGTAGCGAAGAGAAGCATTATAAAATGAAGAACGATCATTTGATACATGGGGGTTTTGAAACACCGCCATGTTGTGCTTTTCCGGTTACCCGACGTTGATGCAATGCTGAAAGCTTGCAGTTGGACGGATAGTGTGGGAGCGCGTACTGTGTATAACGTCTTCCTTCTAAAGCCACTGCTCTTTTTCATAAATAGACCATGACTTTCCATTCCTTCACACAGATAGACAATAACTCGCTTTGTCGCATCCATGCAATTGCTCAGTGATGTTCTTGTAGCCGTTTTTATAGTCCTTTGCACACTCGTCTATGTTACCAGGCCGAGACGAGCTTTGCGCGGTATGTTACCCCTAAATCTTCATCGCAAGGCGCATAGATTAACTCAAAGTCATCCTTCTTTACCTGCACAATGTTTCATAGGGCTCCCCAACCCACCCGGTCCTCAAGGGCTGCCGATAGTCGGGAATGTGAGGGATATGCCCACTTATCACCAATGGGAAACATTCTCTCGCTGGGGGCATGAATATGGTTCGTCAGAGACAACATACCCCCACCGCGGTTTCTAAGTGCATTGAAGGTGACCTCATCTACACCAAGACCTTTGGGACACCCGTTGTCGTTGTCAACTCAATAGAAACGGCTAGAGATCTCTTCGAGAAAAGATCCTCGATTTATTCGTCTCGCCCTGATATCCCTATGTTGACATTGTAAGTTATGCACTTATTTATGTAATGCCACATTCACCTGAGATCGATCATCTTCCTCGAGGATGGGAGCCGACTGGACCTTTGGCTTTATGAAATACGGAGCACGGTGGCGATTGCACCGCAAGACTTTCCTCCGAAAATTTCATCGCACTGCTGCCAGAGCCTTTCAGCCCATTCAGACCAAATGGGCAAGGTAGGTCCTTAGTCTTGTCTCATTTAGAGACGATCTAAATAACTCACAGTGTCCTTCTCTCGAGACTCAAAGAGTCTCCAGACGACTTTGTAACGCATCTCCGGCATTTCGCTGGGGCCGTCATCATGGATGTGAGCGAGACCCTTCTCCGACATTCTCAAACAATTTGAAACAAAGTATTCTATAGGTTGTCTATGGTATCCAGGTTCTCCCCAGAGGAGATCCTTATATTGAGACTGCAGAGAAAGCGATGGATTCAATCGCCGATGCTGCAACTCCAGGAAGTTTTTTGATAGATCTGCTACCCATACGTAAGCGTATTTTGATAGTCCCAAATGGAATTTAACAGAGCCCAGTACGATATATTCCTGAATGGGTTCCTGGAGCCGGATTTCAAAAGAAAGCACGATTGTGGAGGATATCGATAACTGAAATGGTGGAAGGACCTTTTCGTGTTGTGGAGGACGCTGTAGTAAGTGGTTGAAATTTAATTTGAGTATGGAGTAGTAACACGTAGCTTGGACTCGGAAGAGCGTAGGAACAGTTGAACCTTCAAGTTCGGTAATCGCATCTTTACTCGCCACGTATTCGGGTCACGGTTCCGTTCATTCGGACGAGGAAAATGAAGCCATACGCGCTGCGGGGGCTTCGGCCTATGCGGCCGGGAGTGACACAGTGCGTGAAAATCCCGTTTCATATGCTGACTTGAGACTTAGATGCTTGTTCTTCCCTCAATTAATAGACGAATGTAGCTCTCGACTGGTTCATCATGGCCATGGTTTTGTATCCGGAGGTTCAACGGAAGGCCCAGGCTGAACTGGACAGCGTCATAGGAATGGATCGACTTCCCGAATTTGAGGATCGTCAACATCTTCCCTACATTAATGCGCTTTGTAAAGAAATACAACGGTGGAACCCCGTCGTTCCTGTGGGGGTTGCGCATGCGACTGTGGAGGATGATGTCTATAATGGCTACTTGATACCCAGAGGGAGCGTTGTAATAGGAAATGTCTGGTCAGTCCGAGTCACGAAATCTTTGCAGATAGGTTTATTTGCTATGGTCCAGGGCAATGCTTCATGATGAGACAGTGTTTGGTCCCCATGTGTCAGATTTCGAGCCTGAGCGCTTTCTTAGGCCCGATGTACGCGATCCTGATGTTGCGTTCGGTTTCGGTCGAAGGTCGGCACGGGGTTAACTGAATGATAAGGTGAAGCACTGATATCCTTACTTTGACAGAGCATGTCCAGGACGCCATATGGCGGACAATAGTATTTTCATCGCTGTCGCTTCCATCCTGAAGGAATTCAACATTTCTCACGCTCGAGACATCGAAGGCAACGAGATTCCTGTGAAGCCAGTATGCACTGTTAATGCAATCGCGTGCGTACCTTAGGATGTAGTAAAGCCATTGAGCTGACATTTTTGACTATATAGACGACCAATAGAGTATCGGTGTTCAATTATACCACGAACTGCTGTGATGGAGGAAGGCTTATTTGCGGGGAGAAAGGACTGATGTGATTTCTCCACCGAATGTGAAAGACGATCCTGTGATGGTGCCTGAATTACAGACACAATAAGGGAGCCTTGCATTTGCTTTCTTTTTTGGTAAAAAATCAAGGGTCCATCTTGCATGAGCGTGAATATTTTCTCATTATTGTCGCTTATCAAAGCAGTGAAGTATCTTTTGTTCCTGGTTGTGGTGGAATTCGTGACTGAAATGTGTCAGTTATCACCGGTATCAGGTCCTGATTTTGGCGGTTGGCTTTTCACTCGAGCGATTTCCTGCAAAGTGTCTGTTGCACAACTATGAGCTCAAATATGAGTTGTTCATGTGACAGACTTGAAATTCACTTACAATGATTTCCAACGAAATTTCAATTGAGGGTGATGGTGCGCAGCACAGCGAGGTGTCAGTGAAATCAATTGTCATGATAACCGATGAAACTTCCTGGGGGGAGTATCCTGGACCATTTCGTTGGGAAGTGCCTCTATAAAATATTATATATCATACCTATTAGCTGGAACTGCCTGGTTATTGTTAAGAGACCAAGGACTCCACGGATAAATATGAGAGACAGATGCCCCACTGGCAGCGGTGATGCAGCAAGCCTGTCATGGCGGGACATAGCACACAGACTGTATTCCAGTGGAAATAAAATAGACACTAAGTATGATTTCGCAACGAAAAAATAAAATCGAAGTTAGTGAGTATAGGTATCTCCTCTTCTTGAAGCAAGTTGAGCAAAAGAGGGTTTTCGACATCAAGCGGAGCTTACAGTAAATGCCATGCAATACAAAAAAGTACTTCTTCCTTCAAGCTAACCTTCCACCACAACATTAAACATGTTCTATTATGTAATCTATGAGTGTAAAATGAGTGAAGGAGCCTCCAAATATCATTTCAAACTCTCTATGCATCACCATGTCAGTTCTCAAAAAGTGGTAACAATATTGATGATGGTCAAGCCACCTTGGTTGACGCAATTTTTAATGACATCGTGCTAATTCCATTGGCTCTCCTCTCGTATCCCAGCTTTGTTAACCTGGCTCACGAATTTACAAACGACCAGAGTGTATACTTGATACATACTTCTTTTTCCTTTATTTATGCACGCTCCGTCATTCCGAGTCGGTCAGTGCAAGATCAGGACCGAGAATTAATCAGTACGTGACTGAGCCTTCTCCGAGATCCCCACAGTTACTACTGTTTTATCTCGTTACCATGTCCCTGGTCAGTGAGGGGAACCTTGTGCTGGATGCTACTGGGCATAGCCCTCTTTTGCGACCACCTGCGAACAACACCGCCCATTGTCGAAGCTGCGGCAGCTGCCTTCCTAAACTTCGTACCTTTCCTCTGCAGAGATCTATCTGGAGGCGGTGCGCCAGTCTCCGATATGGATACAATTGGGACACCCCATTCATTCTTGTCGTGGTACGGAGGTCTAGGAAGACTTTGACGAGGACTTTTTTGCGGCTTCGTAATTTCTTTAGTAGGCTGGTACGTCAAGATCGATTAGAAAAGGACAAGAAGGACAAGAAACGCACTGCCGCTTTCGCTTGACCCAGAATAACTACTGTCAGACTCGTCGTATTCATCACCGCTCGTATCGCTCGAGGGACCATTGTTTTCTGGAGCTTTTCCTGCCCACTTCAATGTACCACCGTAAAGTGAGCCTGGTTCTCCCACCCATAGGTCGTCTCCCTGTTGAAAAGTGTACCGCTCCGTGTCCGCATTGTAGCCAACGCGTTTCATCCCTGGTGGAAGGCGGGAGGCATCCTGAACAAAAAGAAAATGCGGACTAAGTAAACATCACATTATCAGGCATATTGTGACCGTTACGGACGTCATCTTCGTAGCGATTTGTGAGTGCTGCCATATGTATGGTGAAGAAAGGATAAAGCGATTGGAACGAGCACACAGTCACTATTGACGGGTTTATATACCAACGGCAGCCTCACGATCCGATCTCAACCAATGATCAAGGGAATTATTGTGTGCTATGTTAGGAATAGGGTTCCGTAAAGAATGTTAGTGTTATTAACACTGGTTATTTAACAGGGTTAATAACCAGTTAATAACCGGTTAATATCTAACCTGAGATTTAGGTATGTAAATAATGGTAAATATCTCCTTAACCCTAGTGTGTTGGCCACCATCTCCCGCAGTGAGCTAAGGCCATATCTCGATATAAAACGGCCACACATCCATGCTCCAACAGGCTCCAAGTTGGCAACCTAGCCTCTCACTAAATGTGGATCAGCTAGCAAGAAATATACCTCGGTTAGCCTTGGATGACTTAGGCCAACTGCTGCTGCATGCCCAACATTGCACTCAAACCAACACAGCTTCCTTCTTGCTCCTGCGTCTATTCGGAATGAAGCTGAACAAATTTTCAAGCTCCCACAGGAAGTGCAAGTTAAATCTTTGCCAGAAAAGAGACTCTCAATTCGGGATTGGTGGTGCGCTATTGCTGATCACCTGCTTGCAAACATGCTCTTGGTAGGCTTAGACATCATTTTGGAACCTTCGTCTCGGACTTACGTGTTTTACAGTGCGTTCTTAGTATCGGAAGGATACGAAGGTATGTACAATTATATTCATTTTGCTGCCGAACCTAACCATAATTATAGAAACAACCACGGCTTTGGCCTGTCGTGAAGTTTGGTAGCCTGGATCTAAATCTCAAGCGGAGACAATTGGATCCCATCGATTCCTTGAATGTTGAATCTTCAATTGACCTGGGTTCAAGCGTGTTACAGGACATGCTTAGTGATTCAGGTTCGTCTTGTGCTTGCAAGGACAAAGGGGAGATACTTGATGCTGTAGAGGAGGCAGAGGCAGTAGTTAGCTGGTAATGGACAATATTAATGCTAATAACCGTGAATAACAGTTAATAACACTAAAATTAGCAGTTTTTAACCGTTATTAACGGTTAAAAACTCTCTGAGCTCCTGGGGGCGGTAGCCCCCAGACCCCCCGTTAATAACGGTTTATAACACCCCGTTAATAAGAGGCCTTACACCCTAAGCGTTATTAACCTGTTAGTTAATAAGTATTTACTTATTAACGGAACCCTAGTTAGGAATGGTGGAGGCCGTAACGACCGACGACTGCGCAGCCAGACCTTGCTCTATCAAGGCAGTATTAGCGCACGTATAGTTGACTTCTTGACCGTGACGTCCTTCAAGCAGTGCAGTTGCGAGATCATCGTGTGCTTGAAATAGCCGCCTTTGGCACAATGTGGTAGGGAATGTGGTAGTGGACACCAGGCAACACCCGAACATTGAAGAAGGCGGGCTGTGACCTGCAATGACATATCACAAAGCATTAACGTGCAATTAACATTGGAAATTGGAGGCGGTGCAAGGAGATCGAATCGATTCCGCGGTGCCTCTTCTACGAGGCAGTCACAAGTCTCGTTCCCAACAGGCTTAGATCTGTCAGGTAGGTAGGTAGGCTCGGCGCAACTTGCCTTGACTTCATCCGAGTCTGCTTAGCGCAAACTCCGGCTCTATAGGTGGGACCTCCGCGCCACCACACTCCCTCTTATCTTCCTCCTAGAAATTTTTGGAAGTAAATTACATAGGTATAGTATTTCCCTCAATTTAAAAAAAAATTAATTTATCATGTTAGAAACATTCTACAAAGACATTCAAGTTGTAAAGTACGTTACTAGTACTATATGAGGCCCGGTTGAAGACGCCAGCTACACTAGATAGCCGTCTTCACATTAAATGGATGGTCAACGCAGTAGCTGAACTATGCTACAGCCTTACAGTCTGAAGCCAGGACGCTGTCAGGCCTGATATGGAAATTCGGATTTTTCCGACGAATCGTCGGTGCGCCCATGAGGGTCCAAACGCGACTCACGTAGTCATCCACCATCTCTAGCCTCAACGTCAAGCATGAAAAACTCCAAGCGACGTGGAGCAGTCAAAGTTTTATTTGATTTCTCATTGTCGAAATATTTCATTGATGCCACCTATATCCAGGTTCCCAATGTCATATTGCGTCCTGCGCAAGCATCAGGTTCTAATACACGGAACACACGACAAACTAGTCCTCCACGCGTCGGCCTGCATGAGGAAGAAGTCAAAGAGGGAGACCTTGATTTGGGTGTTGGAAATAAACCGTTTCATGGCATTGTGTTGTGTGCCACGGGCGATCTAGACAAGGTGCGAAGAATCCACAGGCATTCTCTCAGAAGACTCATCCAGTGTACTTTGGTGTATAGCGTACACTATTCTTGCGCGCACAAGAGCTTGGAGCAATTCGTGCTAACGACTTTACGGACCAGGTTACCCATCTTGTGGCAGACGCTCCTGGAAGTGCTAAATATAAAGTATGATATTTTCTGCAATGTGGTGATATCAAAACTGATTTAGTATCGTAGTGTGCTGTGGAGAGGAATCTTCCAATTTTGAATGCGACATGGGTCGAGGAATGTTATGAGACATGGCTGAACGGCGACATCGTCGACCTGGAACGGGTGAGTACTTGACAAGCACGGAACTAGAAGTACTGAAAACCTCCATAGAGTATAGATAATCACCGTTTGTTGATATTCTCAGGTGTAAACCTCTGTCTAACTGGGATGGAGGATCTCGCCATGCGAACTAAGATCCATACCTTACTGATGAAGCAAGGTGGCGTCTATTTGAAGAGCCTTGGAAACACAGCAACACACTTGTTATGCTGTGCGTCTGATAATAGCCCAAAGATCACGTGGGCAAAGGATTACAACCGAACTCAAGCTCGGGGGGGTGGCATTCGCTTGGTATGGGAGGAATGGTTGTGGGACTCCTTAGAATTTGGAGGTGCGTGTAGAATGTTCACCTCTCCACTTTACCGACCTGTGGACTTCAGGCAGGTGGGATGAATCAGAGTATGACATTATCAATCCACGTCCAGCACGCAAATCGCTTTCACAAAGTAAGTGTTCCATATTTATTTTGTGTGGTGGTTCTCACCGTTGAGTGCTCAGTATCTGAATCGGTATATCAGAACCCTAGTATATTTCCCGCTGCTACTCTCTCTCAGCGTACCCCATTACCACGCTCCATACCCACGTCCTCTCTCCTTGGTGATGATCCACCGGAATATGGACAAACGTTGAAACACCGTGATGTTGGTCTTCGTATATTCTCCAATATTGTTCAACAACGAGTTTGCGTTGGATCGGATGGCGCACAGAAACGCACCGAAAATTACGTAGACTCTACTCAGCACTCACAACCACAAAGAGCCGCTGATCCTCGAAAACAGCATCAGGAAATAACACTGAAACCTGTGTATAGAGAGAACGAAGATGCCGACACAGAATCTGCGTCGGCCTTGACCCGTCTGGCGAACCATCGTGCTACATCGTTTGCGAACACGCGCGAGTCTCAATCGCGCCAACCCTTTCAGCGTGCTGTCTCACATGCCTCCAATCTTGCGGTTGCGCCCCAAATATCGTTCATGGGTGGGCCCTCAACAGCTATAACATCAAGTGCCTCTCAAATATTCGTTGGTTACACATTTCGTGCATTTGGCGAGGCCCAAGGGTGTACTCTTCGCACAGCCATTGAGGATTGTGGTGCACAGTGGCTTACAGATGGCGAACAAGATGCGGATTTCCTCATAGTAAGGCTCGTCAGGTGTGTATTTGCTATGTCTGCAACTTGAGGTTTTTTTTTTCACGCGGTGGGCAGTGGTGGCTTGTTTTGGCAGCAAGAGACAGATGTGAATGAGCGTGCGAAATTCAGGACGGAGTGCTGGGTCGAAAGATGTATCTTTGAAGAAAGAATCTGTGCCCCGGACGAGCACGTTGTATTCACGCCTCTGAAAATCGACACCCCAGTCGAAGGTACATAATCATTGCATTCATCCGCTTACTGTATTGTGGGAGACTGACGAGAGGTGCAGGGTCTGAGAACTTATATGTCAGCTTATCAGGGCTAGACTCTGCCGAAACATGTTGGACAAAACGTCTCGTGCGAGCCATTGGTGAGTACTTGAAGTATTCGAAGGGTTTGTATCACGAACGCAGTCTACCCATGCGATTGGCGTGTTCCGACCAATTTAGCACTTTCTGATGATCTTGTCCTGTTTCCACCAACTCACATGCACTTTCTTATACTTCATCAATGGACTGACCAAATCTATCCAAACTTCACAGGTGGAAACCTCGCATTAACATTTTCCCGTCGGTCGACCCACCTCTTATGCCCCTCACGCCAAGGTGCCAAATACGATAAAGCAAGAGAATGGGGAGTCACTGTGGTAGATGTAGACTGGTTATTCACTATCGCAACGACTGGCGTGATATTGCCTTCGAAGAAGAAAGGCTATGAAGGGTGCGATGTTGATGCAATGACTGTCGACAAGGATATCCGTCCTCGGGTTGATAGCAAAGGAAAAGAAAAAGCTAGGGAATTAGATGATGGGGACGGAGCAATCGTGGACATAACCAACGGTATATTTGAACCCTTGTTTTTATTACTTCCATCTGATGTTCCTGATTTGGGATAACAGGCGCTTCGCAGGACCTGCAATTTTCCAACCTAGCTGGCACCTCCCTCACTTTCGGGCACTCAAGCTTGAATGCGAAGCGTCTCACGCCGCATTGCATTCCACGTTCTTCTTCCTTAAGCTCTCCGGTCTTCCAAATGGATCTTGATTCTGCTCTTCCCCCCGATTTAGGCACCGATCCCGGTTTGACCTTTGGAAAACCTGCCACGCTTCTGTCCGGACCATCCTTTGAGTCGACAAATTCGAAATTGGGGCCCACCCCTCCGTCTCCTCAAATTATCCACACACCTTCTCGATCTTCATTGTTGACAACCCCTCATTCAAAGCAGAAGGCTCTTACACGACGCTTCTCAGCGGCCGAAATTGAAAAAGACAAGCGGATGACTCAGATTGCATCATCACACTCGCCATCTCCACTCAAAATACCAGCTAAGGCGACACCAGTAACATCCCCGCTAGCAATCAGTGAAACAAGAGGCCTTCGTACAGCGATCACAGCGTTACTCGGTAAGCGGGGCACGGAAGTTCGCGAAGAGCTCGATGGACCACAGAAACCTCAAGGCAGATCGAGCAAGAGACCTCGGCTTCCTTCTAGGGTGACGGTGGGTTCCCATGACGTACACAAGATCCTTCTTGCATGCCTGATTCAATTGCTCATCTCGCTTAGACCGATTCAGAGCCTAGGCGTGGCCTATCTCCAGCGCTGTCTTTGATCAACACAGACTCTCCGCCATTCTTATGTCTACCCCCGCACGAAGAGGGTGATATATTTATAGAAGAAGGGCAGTCAAGTTTGAGGGTCATATATGAAGATCCAGGCCAGAGGGCCGAGAAGCAGAAGCTAATAGCCCTTTTTGAAAAAGGATCTGCAAGCAATGCCCAGGGTTCCAAAAGCGACGGTGTCCAGGAGGATAAAGGTCTGGAACATACTGACGGCAGGTCAAAGACAGCTCCCAAAAGAAAATTGGTCAGGAGGACTACTAGGTCGTCAGGCAGCTGAACACGCAGCAATGGTTTTTTTTACGAGATTATTTGTTCGAGCACACGTGTATGTATTTACTACGCTATCAGCTGATTTATACCCCGCTTTGCCGAGATTCCCTGCGGTCATGCTCTGGAAACAGTTACTTAGCGAAGCAACCGTCCGTTGGCACCACTTGGGCGCTCGGCAGACTGCATGGTGGGTAATGAAAGTCAAGGATGGGCAAAGTTCCTTAGCCTCAACGGTCGACCCTTCTTCCCGGCACACAAGAAACAATGGCTGCTGCGAACTACTTAAACCCCATGTCGTGGTCACAATGGTGCACAAGTTACGGTCCCTCCTTCCCCCCAACGCAAGCACTTCATACTCCTCGGGGTTGGCGATTGGCTACTCTCATTGCTACCTCCTGTTACGCTCTGAGAGTCACAGGTTGACATTGACGCACGTCCAATCCTGATCCTGTGGACCAGGGAAGTGATATTGCTCCTCGTTGGTGTATTATTCTGTCAAGTCAGATCATTTTTACTCTCCCAAAATCCATCGTACTACCAGAGCTGCTATTATGCCGAAAATTTAGAGCTAAGACTCTACAGGCATAGATAATGCATCACACATCGCGGCAACTCTGTTTCTATTGCCTCCCATATCTCTAGCCCTGGCCGAAATATGTGCATTCACGGGTAATTTTCTCACAAATCACAATACCCAATACAGCCGTACGTCCACGAATTCTTTAGGTGAGAATCTTTGTTGTCTTCCCATCATTGTCTTCGACGTGCCACCGCTCCACCTTGACCATCCATAATTCGACAGCTTGACGCATATACTCGTGCCCCAAGTGCTAGCCAAGGTACGTTACAACCTTTGAGATTGAACGCTAATGACTGTTAATGCGCACGTACCCGAGAAGGAATCTAGGCCATGTGTAGCCGTTCATGTCTCCATTATATATGTACTTGCAACGAATTTGCAAGAAACTTTGGGTTTACTTCTCTTTTGGTGGGTTTAGTAATTGATTTCAAAAAGTTGAATTCAGGAGTTCGAACGACAATGGTAACGATTTAAACCGAGTGTTATCACCACCTCAGGCTCGCATTGGTTGACAACGGACTTGGTGCACTACACTGCACGTGTCGTATAATATTAATTCAGGGCACCCCATTCGAACTTCTGAATCGCGAAGCATGATCCTCACTACGGTAGTAGATGGATCTTCGTTGCTTCTCCAAGTGTTTCCCAAAGAGGAAATGGCTAATTGCTATCTTCCGTCATTACCTTATGCATCCCTCATGGAAATTGGGGAAACGTCTCAGCTGCCAGTGCATCGTCTACCTTGTAGTATACTGCTATACAGACATAGTATCTCATGGAAAAGTTGATTGTTGAACGAAGGAATCGGAACGTGTCGGAGATCAATATTTCAACCATTGGAAGGTAGTCATGTGTCTCAATGGTGATATGTCCAAAACATGCAAAAGATACGATAAGGGCTCTTTGAAGATTTCCCTACTTGTAAATTTAGAAGGAAAGCTTCGGACACTGGTACGCGGAGCCGTCGTTCTCATAACGATGAATATGCACCTGAAGAGATGTGATTCTAAATGTCTGGAATTATAATCAAGTACATAGTTTTAAAATGTGATAAGATACCAGGTCCAGATTGTACCTTGAAATAGAAGAACCTATATCGGGTGAAATAGGGAAGATCGGGCATTTCTTTCAAACTGAGATCGAAAGTAAATCATTCACTGATAAGCTGAAGGCTAGAGCATTCCTTTCCCATCGACCGTTGTCCTCCCCATCTTCTTGGAGTCCTGTTGAGAAGTTTACCACTCTGCTTACAGATCTAGCAAGAAGGAATATCTGCAGCATTTGCTAAGTCATCATGGCTACGAAGGAGAATTCAGTTGCTCACCCTACCCTCATCAAAGTGCGTTAAGCACAATTTTACCAATAAACGGTGCATCTCTAAGAGCTCTTTTTTCACAACCCCCCTTTCGTTTGAAGGTTGATCCTTTCATGTAAGTTTAAATTGCCGATAAACCACTCCAGCAATGAAGAAAAGCGTTTGTACTGACAAGCATATTGTTAGTCCTGCGGATCAGCAAAAAGTATGTCACACGGCGTCTCCTATTTTATTATCACTTACAAAAATATTTCGCTTTCTATCAGGGCCTTCACAATCGCTGGCAGTAAGCATGAACAATGCCAGATATTTCGCTACCTTATTGTTGGCTTATAGCCCGGATATTCCGCCAGTGGTGACTGTCAAACCCGGTCAAGTAAGAGTGATATACCCTGCAGGATCATCCAGCCAGTAACCATTTCCTTTTTTCAGGTGTTTAAGATAGAATGCGTTGGTGCGTGCACTGTGTTTGTTATTATCCTGGGCTCATCTTTTTAGATTGGACTGGGGCTCAGATTGGAAACAACGACAGTACGTGTTTCATCAAGATATTAGGCCTGTTCTGATTACGTACCCGCATTTGACTCGGGGATGTCTCCAAACGAGCAGACAGCGACGACATTAAGAACGTGGATCTTAACAAGGTGCACAATCTGAGCGGGCCCATCTCTGTGGAGGGTGCAGAGCCCGGAGATGCGCTGGTTGTCGATATACTGGACGGTGCGTTGTGGGTTTGAAGCATCCGAGTATTGTTTACTTATGGAAGCATATTTTTTCAGTGACCCCTTTCGAAAAGATGCCCTGGGGTTATACTGTAATACCACAGCTTCGTTTGTCTTCTTTTTATTCAAGAAACTATAGGGTATTTTTGAGCTGACAAACGGAGGCGGACTTTTCGGTGAGTAAAACAAGTATGGCTACGTTCCACTGTCGACCTCGATACAAATCAGTATCTCTTCCTTCTCTTTAGCCCATGAATTCGACAGTAAGGCATGCAAAGCGATCTGGGATTTCCATGGTCAGAACACGTGGCTTTTGGCTGCCCTGAATTGAACTGTTTCGTGATCCAGGCATTTATGCGAGCTCGCGTCACATCCCTGGAGTTCGCTTTGCCGGTGTGTCGCATCCTGGGTTGATGTATGTCAGCGTTCTCGTCTTTTGTGACCCCGTTTACCATGGTGTCCATCTCATTCACTCTCACAGCGGAACAGCTCCTTCGCAGGAGTTGCTGAATACTTGGAATGAACGGGAATGTGGCCTCATTGCGCAGCACGCCAATGCCATTCCGGCCGTCGCGCTTGCTCCCGAGCCTAAGGGGGCGCACATTGGACAAGATTTAAGCAAAGAAGTCAGAGAGAAGATTGAGAAGGAGGGTGCACGGACAATTCCCGGAAGAGAACATGGTGGTAATTGTGATGTCAGTGGTCAAAAATTCTCTTCTTATTCCGTAGAAAATCTCCGCTCATCCCTCTCCGATGTAGATCAAGAATCTTTCTAGGTTTGAGCTAAAGGTCGTCTTCACACAGCAAGTTGTCTTATTTGACGCGACAGGGGATCACGATGCTATTTTCCTGTGTTCGTTAAGGGAGCCAATCTGTCCGTTGGAGATTTGCACTTCTCTCAAGGAGATGTTCGTAGTTTACTGTCACGTTGATTGTACTCTCTGAAGGTCAACCATTTTATTCAGGGAGAGGTAATGTATCTGATTTCAATAGCAGGATCAACGGTTGGGACTGACGCATGATCCTTCCAGATATCTTTCTGCGGTGCTATTGAGATGGTAGGTCCTCACACTGGTTTTATCAAGACGTATTAGCACTTATGATTTCAATTAGGCCGGAATAGTCACCTTCAAAACGAGCATCATCAAAGGGGGTGTAGAGAAATTCGCACTCAAACAGCCGATTTTCCTTGTATTATTTCAACCTTTTTGCTTCTACTCGCTCATCAAGCTATTGATTTAATAGCCGTCCCCAATTGACCCCATGTATTCAGCTAAGGTTCGTAGATGCCCTTAACTTTCAGAATTATTAAGTCAGTCGCTGGTAAATTTTTAGCTTGTATTTGAAGGCATTAGCGTCGATTATCGTGAGTTCAAATCATTTCTAATTGCTCATTTTATCATTTCTTCTTTCAGACGGAGACGGAAAGCAATACAACATGGATGCGTGAGTGTCACTTGAGATTTCCGCACCCCCAGGAGTTCTTAGAGATCTCGCAGGACGGTGGCTTATAAACAAGCTGCCTTGAATGCTATCACTTATCTGCAGAAGGTAGAAATTTTTATAACTTGCGAACAGGCAACCTTTTATATTTCTTTTTATCCATAGGTTGGATATAGTGAGTCTCGCGTATACAGGTATTATCGGGTTAACCGATGATTCTGCAATTCAGCTCGTGAACAAGCATGTGTGTTCCAGATTTTTGAATATCTAACAGTGAATTCAAGTGTTTGGTTTACAGACTTGCTTTTATCGGCGGCACCCGTAGAAAGCCATGTCGGTGCTGTGGTGGTTCGTTTCCTTCTCTGCATCTACTAGCCCGGTCGCCTGACAGATGTAATACCTTTGTTCCATTTCTTATAGGACACTCCGAATGCATGTGTCACTCTGGCGCTCCCCCTCGGCATATTTGAACACGTACGTTTGTCACACCTGGATACAGTATCGGGAAAATGCTAAAAAGTAGCGTTTTAGGACATTCTGCCTAAACCCGAAGGACTCACCAGGCGTGACTTTGGCCAATGTGCCATAAGGAGTGACGGCGTGCTCTAGTCGTTCCTTCCGCAATTCTAATAGTGAAGTCCTGACAGTAGTTCTCCGATCTGTGCCGTTTGTATCCCAGGGCTCCGATGTAGGTTTTGTGTTAAGAAACAGTTCTGAAATCTTCCCTCTTATTCACAAGAGATTATCAATTTGGCTGTGTACTGAGTTGTTCAGAATCACACAAATGTATTATATAAGCCATCAATCTGAAATAAAAAATAAAAAAGTTTTGAAATTGCTACAGACTTTAAAATTCAGTACATTTGTGATTCCTTTGAAATGAGCATCATCATCAGAAGATACTTACATCACAAATAGGTCCTCTTGGTAATTCTTGGTTATTTCATAGATACAATGTAGGCATAGTAAAGTTTTGCAACCTGGAAAATCCTAGGAAATTCATAAATAGTAGTCTGATTTGTAGAAAGTACTCTGGAATGAGAAAATTGTAAGAGACTGTGGATTCTTGGACTGTTTCATCATAATTTTCCACAATGATTGGGCAAACCCTATGCAAATATTATGACTGTCATAAGGAATTTGCCAATCATTATCCTACTCTGAATTTTTTGAGGACCATTGCTTATGTTTTTCTCAAGGTATTCCTTATAGGATAATCCTCTGGAGAGCACTTAATCATGTGCAATCTGTCCCAAAGATTGGGAGACATGTTGTGTGCAATGATGAAATCTGGACTGTGAGTGGCAGTCTTTTGCTCTCAGTCAGCATGCTTGATGATAGTGTGCTGTGCAACTGACTTGGAGGGTGAGTTGCACAAGCAGCTGTAAGATGCTCAACAAAGTTCAGGTTGTTGAGTGGGCATGTGTTGAACCACTCAGTGGGTCAACAAGATGTGGATACCACATTGGGATGCAGTTGTAAGGGGAACCCCTCATATTTCTTTCTATTATTTCCCATTTCTCTCCTAACTCCCTTATTTTCTCCTATGTCTACCCATGTTCCCATTTCCCTCCCTTCCTCCTCCTCCCTGCTCATTTCTACAGCTGGCACTTCTTTCCACCATTTAAGCACCTGCTTACATTCAGTCAGTTTGGAGCATTTTCTTAGTTTAGTAGTTGCCTTGGCAATAGGAGTCCTTGGGCTTTTCTCTTTGGATTCCCATCTGCCAGGTATGTATCCTTGTCTGTAGTCTTCTACGAGCTTATATATACTTTAGATTCCCATCTGCCAGTGCTGGGTGTGATCTTCAACTCCTCCATGTGGTTGCCCTTATAGTAGAAAAGCCTGACAGTCCACTGGACCAGTTACTGTCACCATTGTCTCTGAATGATATCTTCAGGTGTGTAGCAGTCAGGACCCCTCTAGTACACTCCTTTACACTTCATCTACCTCTACTATGTCTACACCTATGCCTGAGGACTCTAATCCTTTTGATTTCCAAGTGGCTTACAATGAGCTCCACCAATGTGTTGCTTATAGAGGCTGCCCTACATGCATGCTTGAGCAATCATCCGAGTGACTGAGAACCATCCCTGAAGGTTATCATCCGCTGGACGTCCTTCAATCATGTTTGCTATACAGCTTTGAATTGAGTAGTTGAGGCCATGATGAAACTTCATGACAAGAGAAAGCTCAGTGTACCCAGACTTCTCAACTAAGTCCTCAAACTCATCAATGTAATCATTGACACTATGTTTATTTTGGTAGTACTGGCAAGATTTGAGTTTGGTATGGGCAGTGGTTTCCTCGTGTGGCAGGAAGAATGCTGCCTTGAAGGACTTCTCAAAGGAATCCCAGGTTTGGTGGCTATGATGACCAGTCTTTGTCCCCGATTCAAAGATCCAATTGGCAAATGAAGATGCATGACCCGATTTCATGAATGACAATGCCCACAAGATTTTGGCATGGTTGTCGACAAACTGCTTGGGACACAGAGCAAGGTAGAGTTTACAGGAGTTAAGGAAGGCTCTTCCCTTCTCTCTGTCACCATTATATCAAGGAGGAGTGGCTGGTGTAGCTGGTTTTGAAGTGGTAGATGATTTGATAACAGCCGTGAGGGAATGAACATTGACATTAAGGGTGTTTAAAAGGAGATCAAGCTGGCCAATCTCTTGCCTCAACTTTTCCTTTTCAGTCCTCTCTATCATCAAGGCATTCTCCAGGGTAATAACTCACTGTAGAAGCTGGTGGTAGCTGGTTTCAGGATCAAAGGTGTTTGGGGCTGCAGACATAGTAGAAGTTGTATTGGGGAGGGGAAGGAAGGGATGCTAGGTTGCCAACACTTGACTGCAAGTCAAAGCAAAGTATGATGCCTTGACTACAAGTCAAAGGACAGTCTGTGGTGCCTGCAAACCGGTCCAGAGATGGAGAAGGCTTTTCTACTATAAGGGCAACCTCTGAAGCGAGTGGGAGCTCACACTCAAGCCTGGCAGATGGGAATCCAAAGAGAAAAGCCTAGGGATCCCATTGCCGACCTAGCTACCCAATTAGGAAGGAGGTCCGAGACAACATAGGACAAGAAGATGCTTCAGGGCTGGGGCAGCACCTGCACAGAAAAATAAGGAATAATAACAGAAAAATACTAATGAATGAAGGCTAGTACTAGGGGAGAAGAGAGAATGGAATATAAGGAATGAATACTAGGAAAGAGACCGAAGTTCCCCTTACACCCTGTCCTGTTGAATGTATGAACACATGTACTTACTTAGATATTTTCTTTTGTCCTGCCATATGTCTTTAACCAGCCATGCACACCGCCTAGTCTGCCGGCTGAGGCAGACGAGGAAATTATATTTTTACAGTTGTTCTGATTACATAAGGTGGACCTCAAATTTGCTGCTGGAAATTCATTTAGGAATAAACATGCTGCATCTCGACAACTGCTACAATTTAAGGTTCAAAAATTTGTGTGATATATATTCCATACATTAGCTACATTTACATATATAAATCTTATTTCATTTTGCCATATTGAAATTTGCCCTACTTTTAGCTCTCCAGGACATACAAGGTCAAATTCATGTTTATAATATACATAACCCCAGGAGTATGGGGATATTTTGATGTAAAATATATCTACAAGTTACTGCAAGTGTAAATGCACACCTTGAAAGAGGGGAAAGGTGCATATATCCTTTTGTTTGCAACTTTTAGACTATGGTAGTAATACACTATTATTATGGCATCAAATTTAGATCAATGGTTAGCAAACTAGATGGTGGAGCAGCTCGCGCACTCGAGTAACCCAAGAAAGTTTGACCCTGTGACAATCACATGACTAGCATCTGAAGGTTTCTTCATGCCACGACACATCTCTGACCATCTCAGACAATGTCAGGCATACTCTGAGGACCTCCGGAAACGAATTGTTTACCAAAGATACACACTTGAAAGAAAAATTACAGACATTTCGCTGGATCTGAACATTTCAAAACATGTTGTGGAGCGGGTACTACAACTATGGCAAAATACTGGTGAAGTTGTACCCCCTGAAAAGCTCAATAAGAACAGGATTCAGATTATGACCCCACAGGAAATGGAAGTGAATCCCTTGTGATTTTGATATGATATTCTGTTGGCTGATTTACATCTTTTATAGACCTTGGTTCAGTTGGTCCAGTTGCTCCCTAGCTTATACCTTGACAAAATACAAAGTATGCTGCAGGATATGTATGGTGTAGTGGTTGGTATGAGTACACTTGCAGAAACCATGCGAGAACTTGGTCTCACATAAAAGAAAGTAAGCCTTACTTTGATCTCGCTACTTCCATCATCACTGACACATTTATAAGCTCTCTAAGGCTGCAGCGGAACGAAATGAGGATCTCCAAAACCTCTACCATTTCCACATTGGCCACAAAAACCCTGAGCATTTGGTCTTCATTGATGAAAGCCGTATTGACTGCCACATGACGTACAGACTTTATGGATGGGCCGAAAAGGGTAAAAGAGCTCGAACAAAGGCAAGGTTTGTTTGTGGGACTGGGTAAGCATACTACACCTTGCTTTTTTTGTATTTTCCTACTAATTATTTAAAGATTTTCTATCCTTTCTGCCTTGTGCAGTGAAGGAATCATTTATTCTGCTGTCCGTGAGGGGGCATATGATGGCCTGGCCTTCCTACGCTTTATCTGTTCACTTCTCACTTGCATGAACCCATGGCCACAGCCCTGCAGTGTTCTGGTTATGGACAACTGTTTTATTCATCATGCACCTAAGGTTCACAAGCTATGTCATGAAAGGTGTGTTTTCTGATGCTCTTCATTATACATTTGCTCACACAAGGTCCTTAGGGGTGTACGGCTTTACTACTTACCACCCTACTCCCCAGATCTAAATCCCATCAAGGAGTCTTTTGCATTCTTCAAGGCTTACCTGCGACGCCATGGTGCAACCTTCCGCGATGCCGTGGACTCAAAGAATAGGACTGCTATTCTCATGTTTATGTACAGCACTAGGTGCCATTACGGTAAAGCACGCACAGGGATGGATGAGGCATTCCAGCTACATATAACTTTTTCTTTCTTTTTTTCTTCGGCCATTTTTATTCATCTCCTCCTCTTGTTTTACCATTCCTTTATACTTCTAGCTCAGGTTTATGTTGTTTCAAATGTTTGTGCATCCAATATATTGGCAAGAATTTTATTCAAAACTATTTGGCCATTCAGGGTTAGTTCTAGCTAATGTAAGAAATCTGTGCATGCAAAAGCTTTGGAAAAAGGAAACCCAAGACAAAAACTATCTAATCAGTGCTAGCCGGCACTGGGCCTCTTCCTCAGAAACTTGTATTTTGTTGCAGCCAGATTGAGCTGCTCAGTGACAATACTAAGTTCCTGCATTGAAAGTTTGAACCCTGTGCGCATGATGTCCTCTGAAAGCAAAGCAAGACTGCTGAGGGGCATACCAAGATAGTTCTCATTTCAAATTTGTTGATGAGCCTGGGCCAATCAAAGCCTGGCATAACATCAGATTCCTGGAGGTGTGTGATCCATGTGCGAACATCTGGAGGAGTGGACATGAGTGTGGGGCTTGCTGAACAATGGGAGGCCAGTGACAAGGAACATTTGCGGTGGTGGTCAGGAGTCAATGGGTCATAAGGTCATCAAAATGCTTATGGAGGCATGTTAATTGTCACATGCATTCCTCCAGCATTCATATTGTACTGATCTTCAACCATCCTTGCACCTGCATGGCAAGGGACAGCCACCACCTTGTATACCAATCCTTGAATGGCTCGGTATGTGGAGGATTTTCGATGTCAACACCTTCTACACCTTGAACCTAGACACGAAACCCTATTGTTAGTTTCAATATATAGCAATGTGAAACAACATACCATGGCAAGGGCCCATGAAAGCTCACCTGCAAATGTCATAAGAAAGTGAATATCTTTAGCCTTATCCCCCAAACAAATCTTGCTGATGTGTGCTTTACAAGGCCAGTGCTGCATGAGCAAGTTGATTTTTGCTCTGTATTCATCACTCTCTCCAGCGTTGAGGTCATGACCATCACCTATGCCACGACCGTCATCGCTACTTTTGTCAGAAAGGTAGGGGTTCTTTTTTTTTGTAGCCTTGGCCTTCATTTTCTTTCCATTCTGCATGTACACCTTCATGGCTTCCTCAATGTCCTTCATCATCTAGATAGAAGGAAATACGAGGTGAATGTGGAACATCAAAGAGTCAAAGACATACTTTTTTCGTCATCATGACGTTGATGTTGTAGGCAATCTTTTTTTTTTTGGTACTCATTTTGCCAGAGAGTCTTCAACTGTTCCCAGTCTTGCTCCATATGGAGCGAAATCCTGAGTGAGCCAGATTTTGCAAGTCAGACCACTGGAGGGGGTCACTTCTCCATTGGCATTTTTGCACTGCCAATAACCATTTGAATAGAGAGATAGAGAGTATTGCTTGAGCTGCAGTTGCATCGAAGTTTATGGCATGCTGGTGTGTTGCGTCTTGCTCCCATTGATCATGCACCAGTATGAGAAATATTAGCTCTGTGAAATATTTGGTGATTAAAATACAACATTACAATAATGTGACTTACCCTTGGGATGCATCAGAGAAGTTTGTGCAAAAGTTTTAGATGCTGCAGTTACCAGCTTTGCTTTATGCTTCAAAGGCCCTAGTGATGCTGAGTCCTCCTCATTGGAATCACCTTCATAATCATCTTTGGTCTCCAGGTTTGGACTCTGAGCATGCTCCTCATATTTGTCATCACTGTGAAGATGATCATCAGTGCCTGCATAGATATTGGCTAGTGCGCAAGAGTTGGCATCATCTGGAGTATGTGGGTCATAGATATCATCAAAGATGTTATCGTATGCATTGTCTGGCTGGTAGCCCTCTTCATGTACATGCATATTGCCCCCTGCAGTGTTCTCATGGACTGAAGCATCATTTTCAACATGAATAGAATCCTCCTCTTCAGGGACCTTTGACAGATTGTTGAGTGTTTGAGCCTTGATCAGTACTGTTGCTTCAAGTTGAGCCTTGGTGCTAAAGGTCACCTGTTTGTTTGGAGCTACTACAACCTGTTTCAATTCACAAATGAGGGCTGCTGGGTCAGTGGATGACATCTTTGACTTAGCTATCAGTTTCACCTCTGCATTCTTTCCACTAGCTTTCTTTCCATCTTTTCCCTTTATTCCAGCCATCTCTAAGGCTGCTACCATGTGTGTTGAAGGGGTTCGATGACGAGCACCACTAAGGATGACTGATTGGTCCAGTTCATCTTGAGAGCGGCGCTTTTATGGTTCAATAGATGGTTGTGGCATCAACTAGATGCCAAGAGGTGGGGAGCCACGAGTGTAATGCACGGCATGTTGATGCTCCAGGTAACTGTATGTTGGGAGACTACACGCAAAGTGTGTGACAGTGTGACAAAATGTGGTTCCAGTGAGGAAACAGACTTCCATCTGTTGCATGCTACTGGAGACTTTGTTTCTTCTCAGTAATAAATTATTAGCATGATATAGTCAATTTAATGTTTAGTGGTCATTGTCCAGGATAATAAGGGTAATAATTGTGTGAAAACCTGAAATGTATGCACCTTTACCCTCTTTCAAGGAGTGCATTTACACTTGCAGTAACTTGTAGATATGTTTTACATCAAAATATCCCCATACTCCTGGGGTTATGTATATTATAAACATGAATTTGACCTTGTATGTCCTGGAGAGCTAAAAGTAGGGCAAATTTCAATATGGCGAAATAAAATAAGATTTATATATGTAAATGTAGCTAATGTATGGAATATGTATCACACAAATTTTTGAACCTTAAATTGTAGCAGTTGTTGAGATACAGCGTGTTTATTCCTGAACGAATTTCCGGCAGCAAATTCGAGGTCCGCCTTACGTAATCGGAACAGCTGTAAGTGTGACGAAATGTGACAAAGAATGACCGGCATACTGGTTGTCATTTGCAAGTTTGGCTCCTGGCCTCTCTCACCATGTGCTCAAAAAAATTGAACAGTATCTATAAAATCATTGTTTACATTGACTCAGACACCTCACTAACCAAAAAATTTAGTTGTAAAGCTGATTTTTGGGGCTGTTTCAGCTAAATCAGCAGCACTGGTTCACCTCCTGCCAACCCATAGTAATCAATCATACATACAGCCTTCGGTTCACTGCACAAACTGATTAGTAGCACTGATGTATCTGTTTGTTTGCGCTCACAGCAATTCCGTACGTTTCCACGTGTAAGGTGATATCCGGTCTTCCCCGTAGAATCGCTCTGGGCCCCGCCGTGTCAAAACACAGCACTTTTCGAACAATTGCTACCAACCCCGCCGGTCCGGCAACTGCAACATATCCGATCAATATTTTTATAAAGTGATACCTACAAAACATACCATCAACAGAAACGGGTCCTCTGACATCTGTAATTTCCTCCTCCAGCAACTCCTGTACATTCGGCCTGCCAAGCTTGAGACACATTTCCCTTCTTTGGAGCAACATCTCAGCAAAGGAGTCCACTGACGTGTGTGAGCCATCCTCCGCATCACCCCGCGTCACGTGGATGCTGAAACGGACTCGGAGGCTATTCGGAACCCCGTCCAGCACCTCGCACAAAGCGCGGGATATCCATGACAAGTTTGCTTAATAAAGGTATGCGTCCGCCAGTTATTAGACCATAACACGGACTCACAGGTGTATGGTATTATCCACAAGAATAAAATATAGCGACAATCCGATCGACCCTTGCGAACATTCCTGTTGTAGAAGTAAGCAATTCTAGAAATCGCTTTCTAAAGTACAACCAACCTGACAATACCCTGAAGTTGTGACAAAGTGTAAGAGACTCCCGAACCTCCTACGCTCGATATGTTGCTTAGCGACACAGAAATAGAAGAAGAGACAATGAAAGAACGACCTGAGATGAGGATGACACTCTCAAATGCGCTTAGATCCGGCGGAGAACCGTAAGGTCCGTCCACGTACACGGACGACGGCAAGCCTCCTCCGTCCTGACGTTGTACAGTATCTCGTAACCGCTTGGTAAATCCTTCTCGCGCCTTTATTAGGAAGACCAACTCGTTATTGTCGCCGCAGTCAGATTCCCGCAGGGTTCCTTCGGTAGAACTCCCCAAGACCGAGGAGCTTGACACGACGTCGTCTTGGCGCGGGATGCTCGCAATAGTGAAGGGATGTGACTCGAATGGGATATGTGATATGCGCGGTATTGATAGAAATGCACTCTGACCAGGGCGCCATGACATACTACGTTTTAAAACAAGGCGGACCATGGTGGGCGATAGAAGCTCAGCTGTAATGTTGAATGAAGTCGAAGGCTCTCGAGATGCGCCTCGGAGAAACGGATTGTTACGGACGATGCGCAAGAGGCGAAGGGCACGATCCAGAGCCCATAATATGAAAGAAGGGATCAGATATGGACCAAGACTGTTGTTGATGAGGTGGGATCAAGTCAGCTCTGTATCACTGTCCCAATGCCGCGGGAATCTTACCCTATTCCTTTGTGAATGTGGAAGTAGGCTCCAAGCAATATCATGCTACAGAAACTGTTAACCATGATTCATCAAATAAGAAAAAGACACACAGCACGAGGACGCAATGAGAGAAGAAGAAAAACTCGTAAAATCTTACACGCAGAGGCTTTACGGATATGAGGACAAGAAGAGTATACGCAGAGGCGACCGACATGCCGGCTCGCACCCACGGATGAGAGGGACTCAATGGTCCCGTCAAGCTAATATGACGTTACCTAAAGCCGCGTTCAAGAAAGTGACAGGTACTTACCCTATCTTGAGCTAGTTGTGAAAAGATCATGATCAGAAACCACAGATCTTGTCGTCCCATTGCACTCACCCTTCCCATGAAATGCACCCACACCAGAATCAGACAGATGCGTGCTGCAGAGCGATGAAGCACATTGAGCTAAGTACAACATCCATCAGAGGCACTATATGAGCGTTAGATTGAAGATGCTCGCCTTCTCATAGCTAATCCCAGTCAAAACTGCATTTTTGGATGAGATCCTGCAGAAATACAGCAAATGAAAATATTTACAAGAGATTAGATTGTTCTTTCCGGAAAGTGCAATGATCAAAGGAAATTGTGTGGCAACGATGTTCGCTGCACGATTTGACCAATAATTGACGTCTAATTGGATTCCAGTTGTTACGTTCATACCTAGTTGTGAGGAAGTTCATCAGAAACATAAATTTTAAGTATATGGAGACAGCATAGCTCACAATTTATGAATTCCCAAGTAAAGATGGCGATAATATATCCGGATATGACGGTGACCTCGGCACCGTTTAAAACACTCCCCATTCCAATGGGTAAATTGATCCGATACATGATTATACGGAAAGCGTTGGTGATGGCCGGTGGAACGCGGTTCAGCGAAACTTTGACGGAAGTTATTTGATTTACTGGCTTTCCATGAAAAATTGACTGGTCTGATATCTGACACAAGTGAGATGGATCTCCCCTCCGCTTCCGCCGCCAGAACACAAGCAGTTCTCGGAGACGAAATAGAGCTAATATCCCAATAAGTGTGGCAAGAAAAATCCAGATTTGTCGTGGATAATCTTGAGCTCGACTCGATCGAATTTCTTTGTTCGGGTCGGTGATGGCTTGAGCTTGAGGATGAGCGAATGTAAGGGTCATACTTGCGGATGAATCGTATGGGGGGAACAATACCAAATTTTAGCTCTTTATCTGATACTGTTTTTCATCGCCGGCGGAACCAATGTAGCTGCGCCACCTTCAATTCAGACGACTTGAAAGGACGTAGAACCTTTTAAGAAGTTTTTACGAGACCCCGATCCTATGACGCCACACCGCATGGAATATATGTGCGGTGGCATTCTCTAATTGAGTGAGTGGTGACTAACAGCTGACAAAATGCATACATTTAATCTATCGGCATTGTTGGTGCAATATTGAAAGGGAAAAGACTCCGTTCATGGAGGTCTATTCAAACTTCACAAAGCCTTTATATTCCTTTCTTACATTTAGTTCAGCCAGATCTGGTTCAAATAATTCAACGGACGTACTTATCAGATAAGCGTTTTCATTCTTTTTTCATTCCTATTATAGCAGGCTTGCAGGGACTCGAACGTTACTGTGATGTAGTCTTCGAATTCGTACGTGCAATCGTACAGTCACCCTGATGTAGAAGTAACTGCGCCCAAGTATTTCAAAGGTTACGCTTGTGACAGTCTGGCTCACTTATTGTCCCACAAGCTTCCTTCTCACGTCCCCCCCGATAATATATATCTACATTGATTTTGTTGTGGGTGTGACGTGTCTATGTTGCAGAATATTGATGTAAACGGCGATTCAGAGCACCTTATGTAAAACATAAATAAGACAGCTAGGAAAGCAAGATACTGTAACAGACCTTGAGCGCACACTCATTTGTGCCAATGATATCTCGATTCGTTTGACTCAAAGTCTATCATGAACCGTTGAGCTCAATCACTGCCAGATTCGTGAAAAAGTCGCCTGCCGGGAAAGTGGCTATAGCAAGTAGCCATAGCCGTTGGGAGGTCTAGACCGGTCCAGACCCGAACATCATTTAGCACGTGACATCTAGAAATGTCTCCAAATTTGATCGCTATTGAAGCTGTTCTGGACGCATGGTGCGCCCACATGTCCCTGAGAATTAAACTTGGTAATTATCCTGCAAAGTTATGTAACATAAAAATAGACAGAATCGGACAATTCTCCTTCCAATCATGACATCCTAGTGAATCAGAACGTCACTGACAATGTGCACCGCCCCTTCCGAGTCAGAGATGTTAAATACAGGCCGCAATCCATTCTCAAATAAACAACAACCGTGAGGGCACCATGAGGACGTTGGCTGGTCTTCTGCTCGGATTCTCAATTCTTCTCACTGCCGCAGACGATGCATCCACAGAAGCTCAAGCTGCTTGTCAAATACGTGCTTGAGTGCGCGCGCCAGATCTTGAGCCAGGAGGTGTGGTGCAGGGAGATGTCAAAATCGTGTTGGACGGCATGTGTACCGCCGTGTCGAGTTATAGCGTTGGATTGCGTTTTGCGGAACGTTCGTGGGTGAAAACGAGGTGGGATCCCCTGCTCACATTAGTGTCCTTTTACATATGTCGTTGATTCCGTGTTGCTGTAGGCGTGAAGGTGTTGTCCTACCTGAAAGTCCCACCGCACACCAGTCCTTCGAATACCGCCTTTCAAAGAGAAATGATAGCGTATTTGAGCCTTGGGTATTCGACTCCGAGTTCGATCTGTTACACGGGGTCAATAAATCCCTCTGGGAGAGTTGGCAAAACAAGATGAAAGATCCCGCGCTGTGGTTGGCACAAGAAGAAGAGCGGATCGGCTTTGAAACACGACGCGTTATTCGCGAGGGTCAGACATATTCCCTCGAGACATATACCTCCTCTAACGAGTGTTTTAACCATTATTCAGGTGGGAATTTGGACCACAATGTAGAGGAATCTTTCAGCATCCTCGTCCCCTTTACGAATTACCCGCCTGCCTTTGACATGTCTTTCGGCGCGATGGGCCCCGTAGGCGCAGCTGATGTGAGTCAATGGTATTCCTTTGTACTCATGCACTCATCAGAGTGCTCTACGCCGGAATGTGGGTATCAAGGCTGCAGACGCAGAACACATTTATTTGTACTTTGTAGATGTAGTGTTCGCCAATGGCACGCACCACGAATCCCCCGCAGGTTACACGTCATTCAATGCCATCCCTACACAGCATCCATATGAAGCAGAGACGCTCCACGTATCTGCAACCCGTGTACTGGCACAATGCACTCAAGGCGGGTCCTGTCCGGTTCAATCGCTGACGAAAAATTCGACCCCAGACCTGCAAGACGAATTTACACTGGAGGTCACGTTCCCAAATGGCAGGCATGTTCCACAAGGTAAGTAACCACATAAAAAAGTTCTTGAGAACCTGGATCCAAACACCCGCCGTTTATTTCCAGGGCACATCGGCAACGTTACAATCATCTCGCACCAAGTCGGATCGGGACTTCAGCATCCTCTCGCCATCCATTCACTTGACATAAAAGTGACTCACAGACGCGAGTGGGCCGCACGGCTCGCAGCGGACGACACAATAGCTGAGACCCTCCGCGTAAGTGACTCAGACCCTCTCGCAATGTTTCAACTCCGGCCCGTAATCAAGGACGACGAAATGTACAACTTTTTTATCTCCAAATGAACACGCAAGCGGGAAAGCCGGCGCAAGTTCTCCAAAGCCCGGAGCCAAGTGGACAATGGCACGGCGTTTTCCACAGAGGCAGTCACTTCCTCATTTATGGTTCCGCAGAACTGTTACCCAACATTCAGCAGGTATTATCAGACGACGGAGGTCGCACTGGAGGTCACCATGGAGATATCGTCGGCAGGTGCACAGTCTGAGGAATACACATGGACGCCAACGAAGAAAAGCACAGAAATTTTAAGTGGGAGCATCCCCCTTTTCGTGTACCCCTCAACAAGTGTCAAAGACGGCACAGTCATGATCGGGGAGCCTACTCACTACCTTGAGGACGACGCACGAGCACCCATATTCGTGGACCCCCACTCTGTCGCCGGGTTGCGTCTAAAAACTATTCCTGAACGCGACGCGATGGCTCGTATCTCCCGGGCGCACTTTGGGGCTCCAGCCTCTCAGGCCGCTGATATCGTCAAGCATCGATATTACGGCACAGCATCTCGAAGAGGACTCAGGATGGCTCCTTATTATGTGGGTGATACCTGGCTGAGGAAGGTGGTGTCGGGGGGAAATGATCATGACGCAGATTTTCGGCTGGTCGTTCAAGCCCGGTGAGATGAATCTGAATGGAATCCGACGGAACTCCGTCAGGTAGATACGCTTGTATGAATCATAGCTTACTAAACTTACTTCCACAAGAGGGCTACATGTCTTTAAAAAACAAATAAAAGCATTGGGTGTCGTACAGTCGTGAGAGGATCTTCATCACATCATTAAGGTCCAATCCAACCTAATCCACTACAAAAAGAGGACAATAATCAAGAAACAGTGTCCGTAGATAAAAGAATAATGAACACGAAAATATGTGAGTCGAACCAAACGCAAAGATAGCCAGGCGTTCGGTCGTGTTTCCGTGCAGCGCTATCTATCGTGCTGCCAAGGCTCACACATTCAGAGTGCCCGGTGTTAGACGAAAGTGACGATCTCTCGAAGTGCGCTACCACTTCCTGAGCTTGTCGAAGATGTTTTCTTCCGTTATCGGGGACGTAATCGTGGTCGAGGACACGATAGTCTCTGATTGTGTAGCTTCACTCACGGAGGGTGGCGAGTTTGGGCGGCTGGTACCAGTCGGGGACTCCTCCTCAGTATCTCTTTCGCTCGTCCGGCTCATAGCAGGTGGCATATTGCTCAAGGGCCGATGCGAAGGAGGGTGAAACACACCTTCACCGCCCATGGCAGAGAGACTGGCCCGGTCGCGAAACGCCGCCGGACCAACGGGGAACATGAATCCTTCCTCGCTCTCCTCAGGAGAGAAAGAGGACTCATGCGATAGGGTACCGGTGCGGTGTGAGGGACGGGATGAGTGCGATCCCGAGCCTGAATGTGACGACGCGTATAGCGAGACGCGGGGAGTGAGGGTGAGCCCTGCGCCAGGAGCACGCGACGAAGGCAAGTGGGGTTGGTCAGGTGAACCTGGGACACCAGACAAGAACGACGCCGTTTCGGATAATGCAATTTCATCGGCATGCACATGCACGGCCTGCTGGAAGATAGGTACCACGTAAGACAGCTATCCTGCTTAACACGGCGAGAGAGATAGTACTCGCCTGACCTGAACCATCCCGAGTTACAAGGCCTCCCCTCCCCGCTCCTTCGTTTGCGTCATTTCTAACGTCGCCGGCACTTGCCCTGCTCCGCAAACTATTCCAGTCCCCACCGGCAGTTGGCGGTTCTTCCTCCAGAGCGTCTTTCGATTCACCATGGCTCGCCGAGCTCGAGCTCTTATCCCATTGGGAAACAGAGATCAAGCCAAGCGGGAACTGCAGCATACTTGCGCGCGAAGATGCAGTCTCAGATCTGCGCACCGGCTCGGGGAGCGTTGGCGAGCTGAAAGGTAGAGACCGCTCGGGCACCGGGAGATCAAGAACGTCCACGGGGCGGATAGTCTCCCCTCCCTGGGCTATATCCACATCCAAGTCTGGTGGAAGAGGCGGCATTGTCGGTATGGGCGCTATGAGCTGTGTTTCATGACCATGCTGCGGGCCTGATCCCTGGAACGGGGTGCGCGGGCGCGACGAGGCAGAATGGTATACCGTTCCCCCGCTCTTGCCGCTGCCGCTGCCGCTACCCCCGCTCTTTCCACTGCCGCTACCAGCACCTTCGACTCGGGGTGATCGCATACCAAGCTCGGTGACTATTCCAGCAAAGCTCACACCGGAGTGGGGCCTCGACCCGTGACTGGGACGTAGACCTCCGGGGAATGCGTTCGTAGAGCTCACTCCGCTTGCTGGTCTGCTTCTCGACCCGGGGGAACTGCGATTCGGGCTAGAATGGCGGGTACCACTAGGTCCCGCTACGACGTTTTCCATACGTTGGAACCAGCTGAGCCTGCCAAGACCCCGCGCGAAACCAGTGAGGCCACCCATGCTTATCGCGCCCGACCCAGTCTGCGGAGTGAGAGGTGCCATTTCATCGCTAGAGCTGAATGGTTTCTCACTGTCACTTGGTGGTTTTTCGACATCATGATCGGAGTGGTCTGCTTCGTATGCGTCGAAAATCACCTGCGGCCGCGAAGATGCAATCACAGGGTGTGCGACTGACCCGACGTTGACCCGACGTGCCGTAAGTAGCGTGGCGCGCTCGTCCATTTCACTGAGGGGAGTTTCAGGGTGCAACCCGCTACCGCGAGAGCCGTTTGAACCTTGGCTGGCTTGGCTCACGCGGCCTACATAGTCAGGATCTAGTCGTCGGGGTGAAAGGAACGGTTCCTCTGGATCACCGTCCGGTGAAGATGCGACATTGTAGTACGCGTCTATAGATGGGTTGGGGCGGTCGGGCAAACGGAGAGGTGGGCGAGGTGGTCCCGCGCCTAGAGGACGTGTTGTAGAGTCCTTCGGATTGGACGTCATGACAGCTGCGGCGCCCATTGCAAGTGCAGGCTCCTCTAGGGCTGCATCTCCTGATTTTACCACACCACCGTTATCGGCTTGTCCCGCGTTGAAGAAAAGCGAGCTTGCAGCTACAGTAGAAACACTGGCATTAGACCTCATGAGTTCTTCTCTACGGGCTACCGTGCCAAATGACGATTCGGTCTTAGTAGTTCCAGCCGAAGAGGCTGAGTTTCGGGAAACAGCTTGGCCACTAGCTAAAGCGCTGGGTTCGCCCGTCGGCGGTTGCTGAGGCAAGAGCGGAGGTTTTGGCCAGGGCCGTGAAACGGCATGCCCTAAATCGCGTTCCTGCATGGCGTCTTCCTCTGGCAAAAACGCGGTAGCTTCTCCCTCCTCCGCAGCAGCCTCCGCTTGGTCGACATTTGCTGGATCGACCAGTTGCCACCCGGAGAAGCTCCGTGATGGGTTAAGAGCACGAGCACGCTGCTGGCGGCGCCGTACACGACACAAGACCAGTAGCAGCACAGCCAGTAAGAGTACACCCAGGGTTACTGAGAGGATAATGGCTAGACGAGTGGCCGCCGAAATGCCATGGGAGCCCTTGGCGGTAGGCGCAGACGGGATGGAAGAAGCGGCAGTGGAGGTAGTGGATGTGGTATCCGCGGCTGAGGTGGTTGAGGAGGAACTCCCAGGCGTAGCTGAACCCGAGCTAATCGATGCAAATGACGTAGCAATGGAAGCTGGGAACGTCGAACCACCAAAGACCCAAGCTGAATCTAAAGGGATCTGTGCAACCCATGTGCTGTCAGTGTTAGAGAGCGTTCTTTATCCATCAGCTCCGACTCACGCTTGGCCCAAAGTATGTTTGTGGAAGTTGAGACACCGACGTCTGTACCACCACCGCACCATCTTGGGTAACCGTAACAAGAACCGGAGTAAGCCACGGCGGTAAGGCTTGCGTGGGTGCGGCCATCTTGTGATTCTATGTGTATGTTTTTATCTTTTGTGAGCTCTGTCGTTCGCTCTAGATGTGTGCTGTAGAATGTCAGTTGTGGCGATTGTCGCAATTCTAAAAAGAAACAGAAAGCTTTGCCACATTGGCCTTGCATCAGATGGCCGGAGCTGATACGGGAGATACGTCCGACTTACAACGGTAAATTTATGCAAAAGGGAGTCGTGAGTGGGTCAAGGTCGTGGAATTCGTGCGTAGGCGTAAAGGAAAGCAAGACTCGCAGTGCAGATGCAGATGCAGAGTGGTACTCGGCAAAGAGCAGAGAATGTGTGCCATTGTGGGGGGCCGAACCAAAAGCGCGCCTCGTCACGTGACTCTGTTACATAACTTCCTTGGCCGTGCGGAAGACGACGGCCACGTCGTACGTACCTGAGATCTTTTTTTTCTAAAAACATCACCTTAGCCGTTGGCTGAAAGCGGCCTTGTCTCCAGTATGGCCGAGCCAAGCGACGGTCACCGGAATAGCAACACTGGCATTTAAGAAATCATCGGCCGACTTTACTTCACTGAAGTTTTAATCCCTGGTATCTTTAACACCAATCCAGTGAAATCACACCGCTAGGCGCGTGAAAAACACAAAATTGTTTCGCGTATCAGCTCTACACCTTGACCTCGTAGTTGACGGTTTGGACCAACCAGTATAATCTCGATGCATCAGAAGAATTTCTATCTCACAAACGACACGGTTTTTCATACAAAGAGTTCCCCAAACCACTCTCTTTACTGTCTATTATTCAATCATCGGCCTTAGTCTCGTTTACTATTGGCAGATGCAGATAAGCGACTATCGATCGTAGTCATACAGAATGCACTTACCGCAATGCCATACGTCTCTACATGCAAAGTAACATCTGGTCCACCTTTCAGTACAGCCTGTGGTCCAACGACATCGAACCCCAGCGCCCGGCGCACGTCTTCTCCCAATCCAGGAGGCCCAGCCACTACACAATTTCAGTCGCGCAACCAAGCCATAACGTGCAGTTGTAAACTCACCATTAACAGACACACTTCCCTGAAAACCATCTAATTCCCTATGGAGCACCTCGTGCATCACCGGTCTTTGTGTTTTGATACTAACGCGATCTTCATGCTCTAGATCATACCCAGCCTTTTCTGGAGTAAGATAGGTCGGAACTTTGAAGTCGGTCATCTCGTTTTGAGTGCTTGAATCGGCTCTACTAGTTGCGCTATCTTGGGTTGCATACAGTTCAAAACGGAGCTCCAAGAATTGGGGTGCAGTGGCTAAGGCATCGCGGATGATGTCCGATATCCACAAGAAATTTTCTAGGACAATTAGGTTTAAGAATAGGGCACAAGTACTAAAATGAAATAATACATACCGCGGTGAGGAGTAACCCATACAAATAAAACACTCCGGCAGGCTGACCACCCCTGCCCCGCTTTACTGAAAATTAATCGCTATCAGAGTGGATTCTACGCGTGCACATTTAAGGACTTGCCGCACTATATCTTGAAGAAGAGGAATGATGTACGAAATCCCGGAACCACCTGCATAAGAAACATTAGTCAGTAAAAACGTCCAAAACATGAATCGAGTTAATACACACCCCCGATCAGGATCACGCTATCATACGCATTCACGTCTAACGGGGAACCATACGGCCCGTCGATGTACGTCGACAAGGAAACTTTACCCTTTTGGTCGCCTTCGCGCTTAATGACCTCCTGCAACCTCTTTGTGAATCCCCGCCTGACCTTCACGTAAAACACCAATTCGTTCGATTCCAGTGATGATTTCTTCTCGCCGGTTACAGCCGACTCGCGAGGAATACTCGCTATCGTAAAAGGGTGTGCCTCAAATGGAAGGGACGATACGCCTGGCATTGTGATGAAGACGTTCTGGCCTGCGCGCCATGTCATTCTGCGATTGAGAGTGAGGCGAACCATAGTGGAGGAGATCAATTCTGCGCTAGCATCGAGGGATTCTGAGGATGCGTTGGACACAGATGCAGAGCGATTGTTCCATAGGACGCGAAGCAGGCGAAGAACACGATCGAGGGCCCAAAGCCCAAAGGTTGGAAATAGGTATGGACTGAACCTATAAAATAAAATAAAAGAGGGGGGGCAGTGACACGAGCCATGATAGTAATTAAGAAATGGAACTTACCCTGCCGCATCGCGGACATGGAAGTAGGATCCGATTACAATCATTCTATACAGTAATTGAAGGTAAGTCAAAGACCGGTAACATGAACATGCACTGAACTCACAAAACCAACATAAAATGTGAAAAGAAGAAGAACTCGTAAAATCTTGTGCGCAGCGGCCTCACCGATATAATGAGGAGCAAGGTGTATGCTGTTCCTATGGCTATGCCCGTTCGCACCCAAGGAACAGCAAGTGTTTCTGTTCCAACAAGTCTGCACGAGTACATCCACATGGGATTTTGAGGTAGCAAATCTAGTCATTAAAGCCTCTCACCCTATCTTAATCTGATTTCACAGCCGTTGTTAAGTGGACGGAAGAGAAAGAAGAGCGATGCCACTTACACGACCTCCAGCATGAACCCAAATGAGGATAAAACACACGCGGGCTGCAACACGGTGAAGGATATTGATCTATACAACCTGTTAGCTTCAGAACTGAAACTGGAGGATTCAATACCTTTTCATAGCTGATTCCCGTTAATACTGGTGCATATACCCAGCGTTAGTAATAATATCCAATTTAAAGGGTTTATGGCAGACCGACACGACACGAGGTTGTTCTTTCCAGCCAATGCAACAAGAAGCGGAAAATTAATTGCAACGATGTTCGCAGCTCTGTCAGACCAGTAGCTAGAGTTGAGCACTTGCCCAGTAACAACACTGGTGCCTAATATCCCGAAAGATGTCAAGACGGACGCAGATGTGATGGCGATGGCAACGCACAATTTATGAACTCCCAAGTAAACAGAGCAACGATATATCCCGAAGCGATTCCAACCTCCGCAAAGTTTACCGTCTTCCCGGATCCAATTGGCAAAGAAATACGATAGACTATGACTCTAAATGTGTTCCAGATAGCGATGGGGAGACGGCGCAGAGAAATCCTCGAATTGCTTGGTGATCTGACCGGCTCGCTAGTAACGTCGCTTGACTTTTCATCTATAACGGGGCCATTAGATCGTGCTTTGGTCTTGTGCCTCCAATAGATTATGAGCGTCCCGATGTGAGAGAGCGTAAGGAGTCCAATAAATCCCGCGAGCATAAACCAAATTTGTTGAGGGTACTCGTTATTTCGCTGATTCTGTAGAGCATTGTCGAGGGCAATTAATGAAGCAGACATTCAGAGGTCAAAAATCTTGAGGGGATGGGGAACGAGGAAGGAGAGGGGGGAGGTACCACAGAGTGTTAACGATTAGAACCTTTATCAGATAGTCTCACTTAAGCACGAACCATTAGGTATGTGATTATCAGATCAGATTAACGGGAAGGCTCGACCTAATTTAATGTTTTGGGGTGCCGTTCGCCACAGCAACCGTGTTTGCTAGGGCCAAACCGATTCCTTTTTTTCTCCTCTTTTGCTTATCGCGGACTAAGGCATTTGGGATCAAATAAAAAATCAGCATCGACAGCATCTGAGCCGAATATCATGTCAACGCGGGCCTGTTACATAAAGGCGGTTCATAGGAAAAAACATCTTGAAACGACACACACACCTCTCATAATTATCGGACCTTGTGTTCACTTTCAATGAATATGCACTATCTCTCGTCTTTTGTTCCTTCCCGAGGGGCGGATGAGGATGGCTCAGCAGATGAGCGTTGGTCTTGTGTAGTTTCTAAATCAGGTAAGTGTGCCAATTCGATCTTATCAGATTCAAATCTAATCCCTATCTAATCCGATAACTCCATATCAGATAAGCACCATGCGCTTGTTTCTATTACCGAGTCTTCTAGATTTTTTGAGGGTGCCCCAAGCAGGCGTAACCTCACCGCTGACAAGGTCATGAGGCAGATGTAATTGATATTAACATCTTGGCCTCGGGAAACGGCACGAAATGCTCCATCCAGCGCAGCAGATTTCGAAGCAACACTGTACAATGTCATGGTTCTATGTCCAGATACACCATTTTTCCGAAAATACATTCTATCATGAGACGCAGGCCACATCATATGGTGGCTATAACTAAGATCCTGGGAAATGGCGAACGTTGTTTGAGTTACTATGGAGTCTTTATCAGAATCAACTCATTCAAACCCTGCAGAATGCTTACTGCAATCCCAAATTTCTCTACGTGCAACGTTACGCTCGGTCTTCCTCTGAGAACGCCCATAGGTCCTGCAAGGTCTGACCTTAACACAGATCGGACAGAGTCTGCCAACGTGTTGGGTCCACAAACTATCAACCGAGCCGTTAGAGTGACTATGGCGCTCAGTAGCGATAACCACCAACCGTCAACCGAAACGGGCCCTTGTGCACACGAGATCTCTTCGTCAAAGACTCGGCTTATATCTGGTCTTCCCCTATGTACAGACACGCCGGACATCTTTACCAATTCCGACTCGGAGCTGACATTTTCTTTCTGATGCGAACTTGACTTTGTCCCATTGAGAGAAGAAGGTAAGGATACGTCTTCTTCCGAGCTGTCGATAAGCGTCACGGGCCCCTTCTCTAGAGCCGTCACAAGATCTGGCGTTCCAAGACCTGTCACTTGGATCCGCATGTCGATGTGAAGGTGCGAAGGTGCGTCCAGAAGAGCCTGGATGAGAGTGGATGAAATCCAAGACATATGCGCTTCAAGAATACAAGGTCAGGTGTTAGAATAGATGTATACCTATGAGTAACTCACCGGGGACACGGATCGACCAAATGAAAAGCACCCGACGACAATCTGCCTTACCTGCCCGCGCACGTCTAAATCGATACGATAGGGATTGGGCTCATTCGTAAGTATGTAAATTGATGCCCACCTGACAATATCCGTGAACAGAGGAAGGCAGTAGGACACGCCGGAGCCACCTGATAAAGTAATCACATTCACATCCGTGGTTTGAAATACCTCTAAATCCTCACCAGCTATCAAAATAACAGTCGAAAAGAGGGATAGGTCTGGAGGAGACCCGTATGGGCCATCAACAATCACATTGACGGACCTCCCGGATGTGTCCCTTGCTACATCCCTCAACCGCAGTGTGAGCCCGCCCCGTGCTTTGATAAGAAACACGAGCTTCTGCGCTCCCCTACCTTTGTCACTCTCAGAATGAGTAATGCTGGAGATAGTGAAAGGATGTGATTCGAAAGGAAGGCGCGAAATATTAGGAAGAGTGAGAAACATGCTCTGGCCGGGGCGCCATGCCATGTGACGGCGATGGACTGTGAGGCGAAGGGAGTCGGCGGAGAGAATTTCAACGGTCGATGGGGACGTGTGCGAATGCAGGAAAGGAAGATTGAAAAAGAGCACACGACAGAGACGGAGCACCCGGTCAACGGCCCATACGAGTAGCGCGGGCCAGACGTAGTAGCCGAAGCTAGAACAGGTTATAGTAAAAAGAAAATACCATAAACCCAAAGATAATTAGACCTACCCCGCGGCTTGTTGCATATGGAAATATGCTGCTAATAGAATGATGCTAAATAAAGAGATCTTAGATATAGTCTAAAATTTAAAAGAGGGGTAAAACGTCTTACAAGACGAGAACAACATGCAAATAATAAAACAGTTCATATGCAATGTTTCGGATAGGTCGAATGGAGACAATGATAAGAAGGGTGTATGACGAGGCTGCCAAAATGCCACCTCGGATCCATGAATGATCGAGCGAAAGATCACCAATAAATCTGTAACAAAAGTTTAGAAATTGTTTGGACAAAAATAGTATTGCTAGTTCACCCGGATTTCCACTACAGATTGATCAGCGTGGTAGAGGTGAGAGCGAAACACTACTTACCCGACCCCAAGCATGAATCCAAACCATCAACAGAATGATCCTAGCAATGCCCCGATGGACTATATTCAGCTGATGCGTTTGGTTAGAGGATACTTCTGCAGACAAATTAAAGTCGCCATACTTTTTCATAGCTGATCCCGGTAAGGACTAATAACCAAAGTCACAAAACATAAAATAACAAGATATGGCACTCACGGGATATTATGTTGTTCTTCCCAGCCAATGCGACGATTAGAGTCGTTTGACTCGCTGCGATAGTGCCAGCGCGATTAGCCCAGTAAGTAACATCCAAGTTATTATTTGTTCCAATGGTACGAGCTGGTGAACAGGGGAATCATCAGCATGGATCTCACCATAATACCTGGATGGAAGAGAAAAAGGACTTACTATTGACAAATTCCCAGATTAAAACGGCCATGAGGTAGACAGTTACAACTGTAAATTCAGTCAAATTAGGGGTGAGGCTTCCCCCCAGTTTGATGGTCCACCGAAAAGCGACTATCTTGAACGCCGAGCTTAGTGCCAGAGGGAGTCGCCTGATCGACATCGAAGTGTTTGATTTGGGGGCACGAACATCCTTACTCGACAAGTCATCGCTGGACTCCCCAGAGGAAGGTTCAAGGTGGGCCTTTCGTCGGCGAGACCAGAGTAATGAAGTGAAATGCCAGAGTGATACCACAAAAATGCAGCAAGCTACCAGATACCAGATTTCCTTTGGATAATCGGCAGCTCGGGCGATCCGTATGGCTTTGTTGGGATCAACAGGTTTTGAAGCAAAGGACGAGCTAGACATCTTCCCGAACGTGTTACGGTGTTGCCCACAAAGTTGGCAGAACTTTAAGTGCTTGAAGCATTTGCAACCATCTGGACCCTGAATTTAAATAATGAGCTTTCTCTGGTGCTGTGGGTTGAATTTGCCTAGAAATGGAAAAAGTACCTGATCTGACCGCGGTCATGCTGATTCGCAATCGCAAAGTCTTCGGGTCGGTCATCAGTCGGTCCTGTTTCACCAGTATGAATCTAAGAACGATAAGCTACCAAAATCCATTTTCACTTGGCACGGCCGGAGAGGAAGCCTATGAATTGTTATATTATGAAATCATGAGGCGCTTCTGAGACCGCGTGCAGCGCATAGTACTCCAGTATAAAGAGGGTGGATGTTGTCATCGGTGGAATCGGAGAAGACGGGTCGCACCGCCGTAGGCATCATCTAGTGCAGATGACCTAAGGATTTATCACGGAGCTAAAGCCATAAAATTCGGTGCGAAGTCACCCCTTGAAATACATCGATCAGCGTGCAGATTTAGGAGTAAAATATGGCCAACTCTCGTGCAATAAGACTCCTCACCGTATGCATAGACCGTAAGCCATTGACTGAGTCGTCCAAGGGGGCTGTCTACTCAGTCTGTATTCTCAAAAGTTTCGAATGTGCTCACTGGCATGTTCAGAGTGGCGAATTCAATAGACACTTTTTGATGATCTGACATCAAGTTGAGGATAAAGCTAGCGGGTGACTTATTGTCTCCCACCCAATTTCCTCAAACAGGCCGACGATGACGCTTCCTTGTCGGATGTTGCTGCCAGCTGAATTCAGTCTGCAGTACCAAGCGCCGAGGGCAAACGCCGTGCGTGCAACTGAAAATCCTCGGAACTATGAGAAATTCCAATAGGTATAATTATCGCCCAAGGTTATGGTATTTTCATTAAACGCGCTTTTCCACATGGTTAGTACAAGACTTGGGCGGGATAAGTAATTTTAAGTTGTGTGTAAAGTGAACAAGAACCTAGTGATACGTGGCCCAATACGAAAATGAGGGGTCATTATTCAGTTCAGCATTTCTATGCCCCAAAACACTCTCCATCGTTCACCGGTGCACCGGTGGAAACAATCCATGATATATTTGACCCGCTGTATTCACGTCTCCTCGGAGCCCAAAGCCCAAATCCACCGAGCACCGAATGACACCGAACAGAAGTTCAATGAAACACTGGAAAAGGTCAGCCCAAACTTATCAACTTGAACTTGTTTGCGTGTCAGTCTTTCCGGATCCAGAGGTGCCGTAGAGCATCAGATGTGTCGGATGCCGTGACTGCGTGAGCATTGATATCTGTAATGGGAAATTCCGACCGCCAACCTACTCTCCTGAGCCTGAGGCTCCTTGCACGCCGATGTCAAGAAAAGATGGGCCGGGAACGAGCGAGGTAACAGACTGGTACGTCTATGTCGCCAGTCACTTATTCGAACTAGACTTATGTTAGTCTCTTTCGTTTAGACGCGGTTTAGGTAGCGGCTCTATTACCTAGACTTATGTTAGTCTAGTAATGATATCTAATTAACATATGGTCTATAGATTGTGTTTTGAGTACTTTACCTCTTTCGTTTAGACGCGGTTTAGGTAGCGGCTAAACGAGAGAGGTTTCCAGTGAGCACCCATATACATCCACAGTGTGTGGGTGCTTGTGTGCATAGGAATTTTAACACACCCCCTCAATGAGATCGGGGTCTCTCGGTGTCATTGCATGTTCCTAAGCCCAATGATTCCACAAATTTCCAGTGCTTTGGGCATGCAAGGCCTTTCGTGAGGATATCGGCAGGCATGTCAGAGGTTTGTAGGTATTCAAAGCAGAAATTGCTTGCTTCTACATGCTCGCGAATGTAGTGATGCCTGATGTCAATATGTTTTGTGCGTGAGTGAGATGTCGTATCCTCTGAGAGTGATATAGCTGCTGTGTTATTGCATCTGATTCTGGTTGGTTCCTCTTGTGGGAATCCGATGAGTTTCAGCAGTGATCGCAGCCAAACAGCTTCCTTCGTGGCTCTGTCTGCAGCTACGTATTCCGCCTCACACAACAAGCTCGCCACCAAGAGCTGTTTCTTCAAGCTCCATGAGATGGCTCCTGTGCCAAGTGAGAAAATGTAGCCGGATACAGAGCGGCAGTCATCAATGTTGGACACCCAGTCTGTGTCTGTGAACCCAGGCAGCGTGATGGGTTGAGTTCCTCCAAGTGTAAGTTTCATTGACTTTGTTGTGTTTAGGTATCATAGTACTTGCAGTGCAGCAGTCCAGTGCAGTAGGCCCGAGTTCTCAAGGAATTGGCTAAGGTGATGGACAGCAAATGTGATATCGGGTCTCGTGGCAACCGATGCATACATGAGTGATCCCACCACAGAGTGGTATGGTATATTGGTCATTTTTCCTTTCTGTTCATCTGACTTTGGGCACATTTCCTTAGAGAGTGTTATGTTCTAGTCAAGTGGTGTTGAGGTTCTGAATCCTTCCTCGACACCGAAACATTTCGTGATCTCTTCGCTGTATGCCATTTGACTGAGCGACATGGTCTTCGTGTTGCAATAATGCTCAACGTGGAGTCCTAGCAGCCATTTTACAGGCCCAAGGTCTTGTAGCTCGAAGTACTTTTGTAGCCCTTGCTTTGCTTCCTTCATTGCATCCGCAGTGCTTGCCGCGATGATCATGTCATCGACATGGACGGCAATTATACACCTTCCAGCACCGGACATCCTTACGTAGACACTGTGTTCGACAGATACGCGTGTCCAGCCTTCTGTAGTCATGCTTTTGTGTAGTTTTATATACTCTTCCGGCTTGTTTCAGGCCATATAGGCTCTTGTTAAGTCTGCATACCCAGTTCTCTTTTCCAGATTCTTTCATGCCCTCGGGTTGGTGCATGTATATCTCCTCCTCTAATTCACCACAGAGAAACACCATCTTGACATCCAGTTGACTGATTTCCCAGTCATTTGTCGCACCCACATGGAGGATTGTTCGAATGGATTCCAGGCGTGCGACCAATGTGAATGTGTCCTGGTACTCTATGCCAGCGACTTGCGTAAACCCTTTTGCCATGACACGAACCTTTTGGCGTGTCACCTCGCCCCTTTTGTTTTGTTTTCTAACAAAATGTGGTCTCGATTGTATGATGCAGGGACAGCAGATGGTGGGATCAGTGTCCAGACCTGGTGCGACTTCAAAGAGTGCATCTCATCCTTGTATCCCTCTTCCCATTGGTGAGCATCTTCGGCTGTCTGCGCTTCTTTCCAGGTCTTAGGATTGCTCTCTATGATTGTCATGGCCAATTCAGGTTCGTCATCTATCAGCAGCATCCATATATCGTCTGTCGCCTGCTCTACTTCACCCCTGGCTCCCTTTTCCAATTGTCGTTCAGCCCGCTTACGTTCTCCCACCGCTTTCGACTCTTGTACAGCACATTCTAGGCGTGACGTGTAGGGTATACCTCTCATGGTGGCACCTCTAGCCGTGGGGACGCATTCCCGTGGTGGTCTTAGTGGCGGTGTGGGATGACCTGAGTCTATTGGCGCATTGCCCTCTTCTTGTTCTTTTTCCCCCCGGTCTGGTGCTCTCTTGTCAACTTCATCCCCTTCATCACTGTCCTTTCGTTCATCTTGTGATTCGACGAATACCACATCTCTGGATATCACAATTTGTCCCATTGATTTTTCATAGCATCGATACACTTTGGAGTTTGATGAATATCCCACGAGAATGCACTCTCTGGACCTGTTATAGATCTTAGGCAGTTTCTTATTGATCAGAACGAAAGCTTTGCATCCGATCTCTCTCATATGTGATAGGTTTGGTCTCTTTCCGGTCCAAACTTCATAAGGTGTCATCCGCTTCAACACAACTGTAGGTGTCCTATTCTTCACATAGGCAGATGTCATTGCCAGTTCTCCCCAGAGTCTCGATGGTAGATCTGCATCGGATCTCATGGCGTGCATGCGGTTCATTATTGTGCGATGGGTTCTCTCAGATAGACCATTCTCAGGGGATGTGTACGGTGCCATGACCTGGTGCACTATGCCTTGCTCGCATAGGTGAGCTTCAAATTCCTCTTCTGTGAATTCACCTCCGTTGTCTGTGCAGAAAAGCTTTACCTTTCGGCCACACTCAGCTTCAGCTATCGCCTTCCACTCCTTAAAAAATTGTACGGCTTCACTCTTCTCTTTTAGTAGATAAATCCATGTAGATCTTGAGTGGTTGTCTATGAAGTTCAGAATGTATCTCGCACCGCCTATTGACACAACATCTTCCGGTCCAGTCATGTCTGAGTGGACAGTGTCTAGGACCTTTTTCGCCCTCTCTCCTGTCCTTTCCTTGGGTGCCGGCCTTTTAGTCTGCTTGGCAAGAATGCAATGTTGGCAAACTGGGGGTGTCTGAGAAAGACCGCAGTGCATACCTGTGGCTATCCTGTTCTTGGTCATATTCACGATTGAGTTATAGTTGATGTGCCCTAGTCGCTTGTGCCAGGTTTCAAGTGTTGGCGTGGCTTTCATGACATGTACATGCTCGATGCGTGGGGTTCTTCCATTTAACACATATAGCCATCTTCCCTTTCGAGAGCTGTCTGCTATGGTCTTGTTTCCAGTCATCTTGATTTTGCACCCTTCGGTGTCAAAGACACTCCTCAGTCCGTTGTCAGAAAGACGTCCGATTGAGATCAGTCGGAGTGTGGCAGATGGGGCATACAATACCCCACGGAGGATCAGTCTTTGTCCTTTTCTGCATCTGAGGCGTATGGTACCATGGGCAATGGCAGAGATGGTTGCGCTGTTCACCCCTTTTATCTCTCTCCTTTCTATCTGCTTCAGGTCGAGGAAATTGGATTTCACGGGTGAGCAGTGGCTTGTGGTGCCTGAGTCGAAGTAGAAGGATGGGTCAGTGTCAGTTGTCACGAGCATTTGTTCTGCGTGAGAAGTGGGCCTGTCTTCCAGATGACTTTCGCATCCCTTCGACATCTCCTTCTTCCACGACACCGACACCCTCTCAACAGTGACACAGGATATGTATCCGTTGTATGGTCTGTTTTTGAACATTGTGGGCGATTGTTCTGAGTCATTTGCCAGCGCAGCTGACTCTGACCCACTGTCTGTGCCAGCCGCGTTCACCTTTTTGCTCCCTTTGTTCTTTTTCTTGAACCAATCTGGAGCCTTCGATGAGTCCTTGCCCTTCCAGCACGTTTCCGTCGTGTGACTGGTTTTCTGACAGGTGCCGCATTTAATTTTCTGCTTTTGCGGTGTTTTGCCTTTTGTGCTTCTGAATGTGAGTGTGGTATCCTCCCATTTTGCAACATCTCTGACCTCCCTGGCCTCCGCTTCTATTCATTCAATGATGTCTTTTCCTGACAGTTGGACCTTCGAATTCATCATGAACATGATGAGGTCTTTCCAGAGCCAGTCCAATGACCTGTCGCTCAGTGCGTTGAGTAGGAGTACAATTAGCCAGTCATCGGCGGTTGGGGCGGATTTGTCAAAGACAGCAGTGAGTGAGTCGTGGATCTCAGTGATTGTTGTGCTGAACAGTACTGCTGTGGTGAACCTGTTTCTGATAGCAGATTGCATGCTCTCGAGCTTTGCAATTATGCCTGTCAATTGTGTTTTTTCTTTTAGTTTCTTCCACGCTATGGCAGCCACTGTGATCAACTCGAGCTTGTGTTGGAGCAACGCATCCACGATTCCACCTAACATGCTGAGAATATGGTCGTTAGCTTCTAGCCACACTGTTAGGAGTATCATGTTGGTGGGTCTGGTGGAGGTGCCATCTATATATTTCCAAGCCTTTTGGGCTCAAAGTGACATCCTGACTTCACAGGACCACCGTACCCACTGTCCTTCTGTGAGTGTCTCAATCTTCGACAGGAACTTCACAGTAAAGTCTTGTGTCATGTTGATGAGTATAATCAGTGGTTTTGTGTGTGTGTTTTATAGTGGTAGCGTGGGACCCATAACCTATTCAAACTAGACTTATGTTAGTCTCTTTCGTTTAGACGCGGTTTAGGTAGCAGCTCCATTACCTAGACTTATGTTAGTCTAGTAATGATATCTAATTAACATATGTTCTATAGATTGTGTTTTGAGTACTTTACCTCTTTCTTTTAGACGCGGTTTAGGTAGGTGCTTGTGTGCATAGGAATTTTAACATCATTCACTTCATCACATTGAGTCACTAGATCTAATAGTATCGCTCGAAAACGCTCAGAGATAATTGAGTTAGCGACGGGCACCAGGGACAGTAGGACTGCTGTGGGGTTTTTGCTTAGTAGTGGTGAAGCCGGACTGGGGAATGAGGTTTGCGGGAACGCTGCTGATGGCTGATGCTCAGAGCCGTGGGTGCAGGTGCGGCGGGAGGTAGTATGGGTGAAGTGAGCTGGCTACAAACCAGGACGCTACGCGGCTGTCAGGTCCACGCTCAGCGTTGATTCTATACGATCGCAGCTTCGACCCGCACGACGCTCAGAGCTGGCGATAGTAATGCCCCTGTCGTGTTAGCGGTCGCCTGTGACAGTCTCACTTGAGTTTTGGATTCTGAATCCTTGACCGCCCACCGTGGAACTGGATGCAACGAAATCTTAGCTTGAGGTTGGAGAAGCAGCTCATTACAAATTATGGCATAGATATACATATTTAGATCCATGGGAACGTTAACGATGATGATGAGTTGCAGGAAAGAATGATCACCGCGAGACGCACGCCGCGCCGCAAATTCCTGCCGCATATTCCCGCTTACCACCTGAGGACATCCGGATGCGGTAGTGGTCGGGTTGACCTAGATCAGCACACTGACTCGCTGGTCGGTGTACGTCAATTAATGCAGGTGACTACAAACTACACTGAGGCTCATTTTCATCGCCAGCGGGTCCGAGATTCACTGGTTGATTGTATGAGCACGCAAAGTGAGTCCAATCCTTCGTATTTTTTTTGCGAGACGCGACATCGTTTTTGTGCCAAAGTCGTATATCTCTGGGGCTCACCCTCTCTCTTTAATTTCTATTTTTCAGGTGAGATTTTCCGGGGTGGTGAGTCGTGATCCCCTGCCTCAAGCGAATCCTCAGTGGGCCATCCCCCTCCGCAGTCTCCTCCCCGCCAGCGGCGATCTGAATCTAGGTGCGTAGCCTCCTTCATCCCCTTCCGCGCTCTGGGGGATGATGTAGAGAGTGAGGGCGAGGAGATAGATGGATGATAGGGACAATGAGGTGTTGCACGTGGAAAGCGAGGCGTCTCACGGTGTGCCAAGCGGTCCTCGCGAGTGTGGTTGGTGCGGAACATGTCGAGTTTCGGCGTGTGTAGTCACAGTTGTGGGTTTGACCGAGGTACGCTGACACCGCGAGCGCGTGCGATGTAGCGGGATGCGGGGCGATGAGGAAGGACAGACTCGTGCGGGATGCTCCAGCCCGCACACGCCACGCTCAACGTCTCAGGGTGTTGACGGGAGCGGCGTGGCGGAACGGGAGCGGAGAACGGGAATTGAACTCCGATTGGTGGAGGCCATTTGGTGCGTCCTCCGAGTCCGCATCAACCTCGCAGCCTACATGACCCTTCAACCCAAATTTCGCGTCGCAATTTGGTGAGTTCATGCGTTTACGTAAATTAAATAATGTTATTTTAGTCCAGATTCCAACCTATTAATCCAGTGGTGGAGGGATTGGCGGGCTGTTCCTTGCATTGGCATTGGCACCGTACAAAGACATTGAGATCGACGTCTATGAGGCCACTGCGAAATACGAAGAAATCGGAGCCGGACTCTTGCTATGGGGTAAAGGCTTCAAAGCACTAAGGGAGATTGACTCGGAGGGAAAAATTCAGGCAGAGCTTCCACCATCACGGAGTGTTTGTGAGCATCTTCTATTCCCTGTGAATTTCACATCGAAGCAAGATGCTTTGGGCTGTAGCCTGGCATGTAAGGAGGGCGGACAAGGCTGCCGGCGAACCTTGCGGAAATTTAGAATGGGGCAGTAGGTGCTTCCTCCCAAGACTTCATACAATCACTATTGACGTCTGCAGCTTCCGTTGGGTTGCACAGAGCACAGTTTCTGGATCTCATTGCCAAGTTGCTCTTGGAGACTAGGCGGGCCAAGTCCCATTTCGGAAAACGTTGCGTTGGCTTCACCCAACTGGAGGACTTGCACGAAGGGGGTGACGCATTAGATGACCCAGTCACGCTTCATTTTTCTGATGGCACCTCTGCAACATGCGATGTGCTGATAGGATGTGATGGTATAAAAAGTGCCATCAGAGGTGAACTCCTTCACGAGGCTTTTGGAGCTCCGCAGAATACCGAAGCAGAACAAGACAAGACAAGGAGGCTTGCTGCGACTAAATTCAGCGGCACAGTGGTATACCGCGGACTGATCAAGCTAGATGATCTAAAAGGGGTTAGTTCAGACCTTGATGCGATGAAAACAGCGACAACAGTGCGTGAGTATTCTAAGAGCTCATCTGTTCGCTGCTCAAAAGTTTTTCTCCTAGTACTGCGGAAAAAATAAGGTAGGTAGTAGGCTAAGACTTCAATCAGGCACTCAGCTGATTTGTCAGTGTTCCTTTTGAAGCATGTCGTCGCTTATCCCGTAGGAGGAGGACGTTTCGTCAATTTTCTTGCGTACACTTCTGAGCCCGGCAAAAGAGCCGAGTGGGCAAGTCAACCGTGGGAAGTTCAAGTAGATGCTGAAGAGGTGCGCGAATTATTCAAGGACTTTGAGCCGAAAGTGCAGGCTTTATTGAAGGTAACCTCACGTCAAAAGTCTAACAGGTGGAGTAACTAAGATTATACACGTTGATCTTTAGTGTATAGACAAATCTTCTAGATGGGCTATGTATGACGTGGAGCCTTTGGATTTCTGGTCAAAAGGGAATGTCACGTTGCTCGGGGATGCGGTGAGTGTGGTAAGTTGTTATATGACCGCGGGGATCTGATATAACTACTCGTAGGCTCATGCCATGATGCCCTTTCTGGGAGCTGGGTGCGGCCAGGGTTTAGAGGTATGTGATTCCTTCCAGAGTCTTCACAGTTCACGTTATAAAATTATACAGGACGTGTATGTTCTATCGCGTCTCCTCGGTTCTCCACTTGCCACACGTCGTACTCTCCCTTCCGTCCTTCTCGCATATGAGCGCGTACGCATGTCCAAAGCGAATAGGGTCATCCTGTGTACGCGAGAGGCCAAGTGCGCCTTCGAGTTCTTGCAGGAGTATGATGGCAGTATGAATGAGGAAGTAGTGCAAACGATAATCAGGTTATCCTATTGGCTTAAGGAAGATAAAGGTGAGCCGGCGGATGACTTCCATGCCGCAGAGAGTATATTACGGGAATTGGCCAATAACGAGTCATGAACTTGAAGAGGGTCGATCGAAAGCGGTTAGTATTAGATGTTTTTTTTTTTTGTTTTTTTTGGTAATGCACAACTAGATATGTGAGAACACGTCCAGAGCATTAAAATAGCGAAAATAATTTTGTCTCATCCGTATCCTTTTCAAATTGACACCAACAGTGATCCATCATGCGATTTGTTAGAGTTCTTGGAATACGTATGCGCTGAGCTGTTGTGAAATGGTGTATTACGCAGTCAGAAATCAATGCCTAAAATTAGAGTGTGTGTAGCATGATATCCTGCGTTTTGTGCTGGCCAATAATTGGGGGATCGACAGCGTTTCTCGGCAGAGTCCATCCTTGGCAAAAACATCACGATCGTTGTTTAGCATCATACTATGGATCCAATGTAAAGGTACAGTAAGGGTCTCAGCAACTGCGTGTCAATATATACTTGATTCGTACACTTGAATTTGAACACTCACTATCTAGAGGAAACAATCCAGACACAGAGCTATTTAGCGTTTCAGAGATTCAATTATCCACCTTTCAGCCTCTCTGACGTCGTCGTCCAGTTCGCCGTTACCTTCCCACAGCCACTCGGAAAGTCTGGCTACTGCTTCCGCTACTTGTTCGTTGGAGCTACTCTCGTACTCCCCTATCCGTTCGAATGCGCGGCGAGCTTCGCGAGAACTGAACGTCACCCTATTGGCTCTGGGCAACCGCACCCTCTCATAGGCCGAAAGCACAGAGGGAAGCGTCTCTCGTGTGGCAGTAGTGGAACCAAGCAGTTGAGAAAGAACGTACGCGTCCTGCACAGGTGTGAGGAGATATCGTAATAGCAGGCCAGTGAGCCGACGCACCTCGAGAACTTGACCACCTCCAGCACCGAGGAAAGGCGTCGTTGCGTGGGCCTGAAGAAGTAAACATGACACGAGGACAACAACAACAAAGAATATTATTACCGCATCTCCAAGTAATGTGACATTCCCTCTCGACCAAAACGGAAGTGGTTCTAGGTCGTATATCGCCCATCTCGACGTCTTGCCAACGCACTTTCCCATAGTTGTGTTCCAAAGGTAAGGTCATAAGCAATATCGTTCAGCATCAAACTTACCTTCAAGAGTACCTCTACCTCAGGTTCGAAACCTTTAAACAGTTCTAGGAGTTCTGCATGTTCAGCTTCCACGACCCATGGTAGCTTTTCCCACTCTCCCTGTCTGGTAGGATCGGATGAAAATGCAGCGAAATTCAAGAACCGACCACCTGCAACGGGATACGATACAACGTGCTGTGGTGGAAGATATGGGTCACGGTGGTTTTGTGCGATATCGACTTATGGAATCGCACCTTATCTTTACCGAGATACTTAGGCATGAAAGGTTATCAATTCGCGCAAGTGCCTCGCTGAAATCATGTAGCATACCATCTTCCGTCCAGTAATGGCGCTGTGTGTCAAGTCCAGTTTCCTCAGATCTTCGGGATTGATCAGTGCACGGTAAAGCACCGTGCCGCTGAATCTCGTTCCGGCGAATCGTCTGAGATGGTTTTGGGCGACTGGCGTGTGCCCATTCGCCATTGGTGATAACGCAGACGCTCCATGAATTAACTCTCCACGCACAGCACTCTTAATGCCGTCGCACCCCACCAGAACATCACATCTCGCAGATGTGCCGTCGGCGAAATAAACTGTCACAGGCTCTTCCGTGGACGCCGTACTATCACCATCCTCCGAACGCTGGGTAAAGGAAACGCAACGTTTCCCAAAATAGGTAGTTGCACGATTGGTATCGGAGAGGATTTCGGCAAGCAGATCAATAAATTGTGAGCGATGGAGTCCAAGATTAGCTTTCAGCAGACGCGTTCAACACGTGTACGTCAATAAAGCGACTATAGTAATAACACAGAACTACCCACTAGTCATTTCAAGATAACCAAATAATTCTCCTCCAGAAGGCTGATCAGATCTTCTCAGATCAAACTTGATGCCTTTGATGGAGCAAACGTGAGTAAGGTGTCACAATGTCAAGTGAGACTCTTCACCTTCGTGTTCTCCAGGCGCCGCTGTTGATATTGCACGGATTCTCTCTTCTAAACCCAGTTTCCTCAGAGCCGCAATTCCTCGTCCCCAAATACCTATTCCTGCACCTATCTCTCTGAACTTTGCAGCGGCCTCGTATATATCAATTGCAATATCTTCGTAAGGTGCTAGAGCCAATGCCAGACTCAGACCTCCGATTCCGCCACCACTTTATAAACCGTTCGTATTAGATCAAACACGAGGGTAATCCAGATTAGGCCAGGCTCACCAGATAGCGACACGAAATTTTGTGGGGGTTGACATGGTATTCACTGATATGAGACACAGAGCGATTCCTTGAAGATATACTTTGGAAAGACCTCCAAAATTTCAAGACCAACTGAGCTTCAAGTTTGCAGTTTTTATAGCCACTGATTCTCACACTCACGGTGTGTTCAATGTTTGCCCGACGAAGTTCTATTGCCGAACCCAGGGTTCCGTAAAGAACGCCAGTGTTAATAACACCGGTTAATTAACAGGGGAAATAACATGTTACAGCGTCTCTCAAAAGCCTTTACCGCGTCGTTTTTGACTTTTGTTTTTGGCACGGCGACTGTAGGATGCCACATTAGTAGCGACCTCAAGCAACGGTCTCTCTCGCTTTTGGAGCCGGATATTGCGGCGCTTGATAATAATATAGAACATAATGAGAAACCTGCGCAGGTGATGTCCAGGTTTCATGGGTTAGGGATGAGGAGCCCGGATTCGACTGGGAGGGCAGAGTTTCAAAAATCGTGACTAAGCAAGAGATCGGAGCTCCGGTCATGTGACTGGTCAGGATGTCCTTTCTTCTCCCCAGTGACCTTTGCCATGACGCTCGCCCCGGCCTTCTTGACCCCCGCCTTGGCCTTATTGACCGCTGTAGCAGACGTCGCCTTGACCTTATCAGACACCGCCCTGAACTTGCAGACACCGCCTTGAACTTAGTGGGGCTGCAGGTTACAGGCGATAATATCAGAATCAAAGGCACGGAATACCGGTGCGGAAAAGGCCACTCGAGCCACAGCGAAAAGGACCGAAAGAATAGCCAGGAAGCGCATTTGGAGGGAGCTCAAGAGGAAGATAAAGGAAGGTGATGCGTCAAGGGTAAAAATTGGAAATGAAAGTCGATAACAAGGTGGTGCAAGCTAGGCGCATAGGGAAAAAAAAAAAGTGAGAATGAAGGCATGGTGCCACAGAACAGAGAAAGCGAGGTGGATGCACTGCACAGCACTAAACTTGGAAGAAAACAAAGAGTCGAATAGGATACACTTACTATATTGCTATAAGTAGGGGGCAATACCCTTGAAACCCCGTATATACTGAGTCCCCCGGAGAGGCGGCTCTGGGAGCCCCACAGCCCACAGCAGCTCATCAAGATCACTTCCACGCCATCCTCGACATTCGTAAAGGGAGGTGTGCAATCGATCTGCGTGGGTTGAGTGTGTCAGCTCAGGAGTTACGCGGGAACGCTACCTATACACGTATTCTGGACTCATAAATAGGAGCAAGAGTCCTTCAAGATCCCTGAATAACCCCAGGAACATCCAGGTCTCAAATCAATGAGTATTATGAAAAACTTCAAGCTTCAAGCTAGCAGGTGTGACCTTGTCAGAGGCACCGTGAGACAGCAGAGATGGCAAGCGCCATGGTGCACCCCCGCCTCAAGCGCATCCTCAGCGAGCCCTCCTCCTCCTCCGCAGTCTCCTCCCCGGCCAGCAGTGTTTTGAATGTCGGTACGTAGCCTCCTTTCTTCCCTCCCTTACCCAGCGCTCACCTCTCCCGCAGGCAAACCAGACACCGACGCTGACCCTGAGTCCGAGGAGCAAGAGCACGACGTGGGTCGGAAGGGCTCCGATGGTGGGCGTGCTAGCCCTGGGTCGGGAATGGACATATCAGATGAGGACGGAGCGCCGAAGCAGCTGCAGGGAGACCATGACTCTGCCGACGCCGATGTTCCAGCTGGTGATGCCGTGGGCACCAGCGCCAGCTCAGACACGCAAAAAGCGGCAGACAGTACGCCTTCGAATACACGCATGCCAACTCCACAACCTGCACAAGACCACCACCACCATCTAATCCCGATGTCCCACTCACGCTCGCGCTCGCCATCCCAGTCCCCAGCGCGCACCAAAGACGCCTCCTCCATCCCGCCGTCCACGTCTGCATCCGCATCCGTATCTGCGAACCGCACACCGGCACCGGACCCAGACCCAGAGCGGAGGCCCTCCCTCAAGATCAAGCTCAAGCTCGGCGCGCGGCCGGTGCAGGCTGTGGAGGAGAGCACAGGGCGGCGGGGGAGGTCAGGCGTGCGGGGAGCGAGGGCGAGAGGGAAGGAGGGAGCGTCTGCGCCGCTGACGTTTACGCTTCCGCCGCGGAGCCGTACTGGTGCGTCGCTGCGTGCTGGTGCATGCGCTGCTCCCACCGCTGACGCGGGCGCGTTATTAGCGTCTTCGCACCCGTCGCCTTCGTCTGCCGAGTCGGAGGATGCCGAGCCGGAGTCTGAGAGCGAGAATGCGGATGCGGATGTGGGTGTTGGGCCTGGGCATGATGCGATGGATGTGGATGGGCAGGTGCTCGAGGGTCTAAGGGATGATGTGGAGAGCGAGGGCGAGGAGATGGAGGACGAGGATAATGAGGTGTTGCCCGGGGAGAGCAAGGCGCGTCTCACAGCGCGCCAGGCCGTCCTCGCGAGTGTGGTCGGTGCAGAACATGTCGAGCTCGGTGCGTACGCAGCCGCTGCGGAGCGGACGCACGCACGCTGACACCACGAAACATGCCCAGCCACCTCCTCGCGCAAGAAACAGCTCACGACCGAGGAGATCGCGCTACGACGCGAAGAAACCGCGCGCAAGCGGAAAAACATGAGCGAGAAGAAACTCGAAGATGAAAAGGTGAGCACGCGCGCGTGTCTCCCCCCGCCCTTGTCCCTTGTCTTCCCCCCGCTGACCCGCGCACCGAGACCGAAACGATCAACCGTCTGCTCAAAAAACAATCCTCCCGCTCCCGCGCTAAACGCTCCGCCCTCAACTCTAGCGTCGTGCCCACCCCGCAATCTACTCACTCTGGCGAGGAGGGCGACAGTGACAATGCGGTAGGAGGAGGAGGCGGCGGTGGCGGTGGCGGCGTCGGTGTCAGCAATGGTGGCAGCGGCGGTGGCGGTGCGCTCCCCACAGCCCCGGAGCTAAAGGGCATACCAGGACCCGCATGGCGCTGGGTCTCGAACCGTGCGGGGCTGGTGCTCGGTGTGCCGGACGAGGCGCTGGACACGGCCTGGGGGGCGAGCGGCCAGTTGACGCCTGCGCCTGTGCTGCCGAACGTGAAGGCGCGGGCGGTGTGCGATGTGGCGGGGTGTGGTGCGCTGAGGAAGTATAGGCTCGTGCGGGATTTTGAGCGGGGTGCGTGTGGGCTGGAGCATCTTAGGGTGTTGGCGGCGGCGGCGGCGGTGGCGAAGGTGTAGATGGGGGAATGGGTGTGGGGGCGGGAGTGGTGGGGTGGGTGGGTGGTGGTGTGCTTGCTGTCTTCTGCGGTGTGTGTGTTGTACTAGTGTGCGTCTTCGTTGCTTTGTAGTGTGCCGTCCGTGCGTTGGTAACGGGGGTTTCCTTCCCTGCAGCACCGATGTCGTGAGCCGTGAGCCGTGAGTCGACACGTCCGCCCAATGCCTGATGAAGCATCGTTCCAGCGATACTGTGTACTATGAGACATCCTCAGGCTCGCATCTTCACTGGCAGGCTCACACTCAAACTCTGAAAATTCCAGCGAGTCGGTCCCAGAGCTGGGACTTCCAACGCTGCCCACTCACTAGTACTCGCACTGCTCAATACCACTCACCAGAAGCTAAGCTACAGTGACTACTGGTCGATATATATCGGCCCCGGGGGTGAGGCGAATCCACCGTGACGTTCGCCCTATCTTTGTTGAACAAAAAACGTGATGCACGTCGTGTAAATTGCCCGACAGACATTTACGATCACCTCGCACCAGGTTCGCCACATCGCCCTTATTCAGTTGCTTTCGCCGAATCTACACCGGTCATATATACGACCGCCCTTCGACTCGGACAACCTCACTCACTCACCCCCGATAACGCCTCATTCACGACGCACTATGAGACGGTCGGCCATAAGCACGCTACGGGATTGATGAAATTCCTCGCGTCGCCACTCATCGATACCGAGCTAGAAGACCCTACGCGCTCTCACTCTGTACGAAGAGCCCTGCGAGACGAGCGGGGAACATCTCACTGAGGGGATGGTCGTTCGGTAATGTGATCGGACGACGCTGCCGCTGTTAGCTCTTGCGAATATTAATACGTTCGAGGCGGGGGTGAGTAATCTGGAGATGTATCTACGCGAGGTGGTTATTTGCGGTACGTTTGAGGTGTATAGTTGACTCGGGAAAGGAAAGCACTCACTTCACCTTTTTTTTCTTTTCTTTTCTGTTTCGGTCCGATCTGCGCCGTGGAAGGTTTCCCCGTCCCCAGCGACGTGCAACCCACCGTTAATTGCCCCAGAGGAACGACGCGTATCCTTCCTGATCTAGCTCCAATCCTGCTTTACCAATGCACCCATACTCATCCCGCCAAACAACACTCCCCCCCCCTCCCACGCCAGCTCACAACGCGCGGAGAACCCGTAATACGAAAGGTGTGATGCACCTTACGTCGGCGGATAAGCTTATCACATATCACAGCGAAAGACGTATTTCCTGAGTGCGGGTATATATTCTCACTCTCGCCGAGGCGTGCACACTACCTTGCGCTATATGGGCCTGTAATGCAGTCAACGACAGGGAGGGTAATTGGATGACTCCGATGGCGACGCGCGCAGTGAGGGATGAAATTACCGCGTTTGTTGAGGATGCGAACTCCCCCGCAACGGAGGATGACTAAGACGTTCTTTGAGTTGGAGAGGAACCATTTCGTGCGTGACTTGCGAAAATAAACACCTGACTGACTTAATGATTGCCAGTTACTCGCGCTGCAGACGTACCGTGATGGTCAGTTTGCGTTATGGAGTGCGCGTTGGAGTGTGCTGCCAGATCGCCTCACATCAGCAAAATCGCCTTAAATATATAACAATGAGGTCAAGCAAGTTTGCGAGTCTTTTAGCTTGTTAGATATGATAATGCATAGACCGAGGTGGGTCGGAGGTAGGATATCAGGTTTAATAGGGCTGTTGACCTTGCGTGGTACACCATTGAAGAGAGCACAGGCTTGAACGTACCAGTTGGGAATTCAAGTTGTGCTGTCTAGTTATAAGGCAACCCTTGCACCGGGGATTCGGATACGGACATGTTTCTATCTTAGATGCGCGAGATCTGGACGGGGTCCCTCCGTCTACTATTATAAGTCGGTAGACCAGGCTGATTCGGAACTGGCAAGCGTAATGGTCCTTCTCTTTCAGTGAGCCCCGCGCCGTGAGGAATATGACGCCATTTGAACCAGATGCAAACTTGTCAAAGAGTTTCGGGAGTCAACTTCTTCGTCAGTTGATGCTCAGGCAGCCGTCGTCGGTGAGTTCTGTCTGGTGGTAAGGGAAGCCAGGTTTGAAAGCCTGCAGTGTCATTTATGTAAAGACGATCCGAAGAGTTGGTTTTAATCCAGAATGAGTCTAAGGCGTTGTAATGTCTGCAGCTTGATGATTATTCCAAATCAACCTAGAACCGTTTACATGTCCAAGTCGGTGACGGTGGCTCGAATAGACGCAAACCGTGTCGTTGACTCCTGCATGGGTGGCCGGTAGTGTCGACCCGTCTGCGAATACATACGCGGTGACAGCTTGAAAGCAGTATACTAAAGGGCGTGTGGTTGTCCTGGTATCGTGCTACATCGCCTACTTTGTCCTTGCCCGGGATCTGCAGGTAATTGGTTTATTCCAGGCCGGAATGCGTTTTGAATGATCGATATCAAACGTGTCAGTGCTGTCCTGAACTTATAATAAGAACGTCTCCAAACCAGAATGCACATTGAGCTCCTGGTGTCCGTCACCATTCAAATTGAACGTCTTCACCTAGCTCGAAAGGATGCCCATACATACCGCGCGTGAATGAAGAAAGCGAAATTCGCTCTACTGTGTAAGCCCGGCGGAGGCTTCGATCTTGAACTGGACACATTATCACTCACTAGCTTAGCCATACCAGACTGTTCATCTTGGGTATTGGGATCTTCTACGCCGTCTTCTACGCCCTTAGGAGCTCATAGTGACTCATTGAGGTCCATGGAAGCACACAGGGGTCCATGACCACCCAAAAGTTTCTGCATGGATGTATCTGTGAGCACCGTCTCTCCTCTGAGAACAGTCCAACTCTTCTTACCGTTCGTATAGGCAGGAAATGCTCTCAATAGGAGCATGCAGGGCCTGTGGACCAACCACAGACGAAATAAAGTAAATCTAAACGCACCGTTACCGTTAACTCCACCTAGTGCAGTTCCTGAGGAACCATCTACTGCTCTGTTGCAGGAATCAGTGAATACGCCGGGTACAGCCACCCCAGTGGAGGAAAACACCAATAACGAAGTGTCCATTCTTGCTGTTGCTCTTCCTACATCTCCTATACCGGCAACAAAACGAAGAGCACGTTCATCGCGTACCACGGATGGTGTAGACGAACGGAGCAGCAAACGTGTAAGAACGACGGCTAGTGCAATTTCAAAAGATCATACCCCACCCAGCACACGTCTGTCAGACCTTGGAGGTGTACAACCATGCGTAGAGAAGATGCTAGAGCTTGTGGCTATGCCACTTTCCCATCCAGAGGTTTACTTGCACACCGGAATTCAGCCACCAAGGGGCGTTCTACTGCATGGTCCACCAGGGTGTGGGAAGACATTGCTTGCAAACGCAATAGCTGGGGTATGTCTTCCTTTTCTCGACATAAAAGAAAACGAACTAACGTGCAACATAGGAACTTGGACTCCCCTTCATAAGCGTTTCTGCGCCATCCATTGTATCAGGCATGTCAGGAGAATCAGAAAAGACACTTCGTGATACCTTTGATGAGGCAAAAGTACGTCAATGACGAATTTTGACAGCCTTACAACTAAGACTATCCACCCGTCCAGCGCGTCGCTCCTTGTCTACTTTTCATCGATGAAATCGATGCCATTACCCCAAAACGTGAAAGTGCGCAGCGCGAGATGGAACGTCGGATTGTCGCGCAATTCCTCACATGCATGGATGGTGGGTGAAGGCCATTCGCGGTCATCTACAAAGACTTAATCTGTTTCACGTAGATCTCTCATGGGATAAGACTGATAATAAACCCGTTATTGTGATCGGGGCGACAAATCGACCCGATTCACTTGATGCGGCCTTACGCAGAGCTGGGAGGTTCGATCACGAAATTAGTATGGGTGTTCCCGATGACGATGCCCGCGCACAGTACGTTCGAGCTCATATTCAGTATCTTATAATGCCCAACGTTCCTCTTAGAATACTCCGTGTTTTATGCGCAAAGCTAAGGTTGTCAGGGGACTTTGATTTCAAGGCAATGGCAAAGGCTACACCTGGTTACGTTGGCGCTGATCTTGCCGCCCTTACCGGCGCAGCTGGTGTCATCGCAGTTAAACGAATATTCCAGCAGCTATCTGACGGGTCACTAGTTCTTCCCGAGGACCCACAACCTGTCAGCGGTGCCGAAGGCGACACGGCCATGCAGGTCGATAATCTTGCAACTCTAGACGCGCTAGATGACGAACTAATCCTTCCGTCCAAACATATCCTATTCGCCTCCATCCCGGACCCCTCCATCGCCTCCTTCCTCCGCGCCCACCCAACACCTCTCACACCCACCCAACTCTCGCCTCTCCAAATCATCCCCTCAGACTTCGCCGCCGCTCTCAAAGAAGTCCAACCATCTTCCACACGCGAAGGCTTCGCAACCGTGCCAAATGTAACATGGGCCGACATTGGGGCACTGCACGCCACACGTGCAGAGCTACACATGGCGATCGTGCAACCCATCCGCCGACCAGAGCTCTTCCAGAAACTTGGAGTAGAAGCGCCGTGTGGGGTGTTGCTATGGGGTCCACCAGGGTGCGGGAAGACGCTCTTGGCCAAAGCAGTCGCGAATGAGAGTCGGGCGAACTTTATTTCGGTGAAGGGACCTGAGTTACTGAATAAGGTAAATGACGTGGTGATGCTTGTACTGCTAAGGCTGATGCCGGACGGTGCAGTATGTCGGTGAAAGCGAGCGTGCCGTTCGACAGGTCTTTGCGCGTGCCCGGGCGTCATCTCCATGTGTCATCTTCTTTGACGAGCTTGATGCCCTTGTTCCGCGACGCGATGACAGTCTGGTAATTTCATCGTTCCATCTCTCCTTTGTTTCGGCGGCTTATCATGCTGCTTACAGTCTGAATCCTCAGCGCGAGTCGTCAACACGCTTCTCACAGAACTCGACGGACTGGACGCCAGAAAAGGTGTTTATGTCATCGCAGCCACTAACCGTCCAGACATGATCGATCCTGCGATGTGCCGCCCAGGGCGTCTCGACAAACTGTTATATGTTGATCTTCCTACAGCAGACGAGCGTGCGGAGATCGTGCGCACCTTAATTCAAGCGCGCGGCGTACCGCTGGAGGATGATGCTCTCCCCATGATTGAGGTAATCGTAAGGAATAAGTGTGAAGGGTACAGTGGCGCAGATCTGGCGGCGCTTGTGAGGGAAGCAGCAGTCGGTGCATTGAGACAGACCATTGGGGATTTGGAGAACGGTCGCGAGATGAGCGCGGCGCAGAAGGAGGGCGCAGACGTACGGGTCGGGATGAGAGAGTTCGAGCTGGCATTGGATAACCTTGGACCCAGCGTCAGCGTGGCGCATCGCCGGAGATATGAGTCCCTTAGAGCTAAGTTTGCAGGGCTCCCCGTAAGGTCAAGCAAGTTGGATGAGAGTGGCGAAAAGTAGACTAGACTAATCGGACTAATACACGTATCGTGAGTGCTACAGTGGTTCATGACTCTCCGACCTTCTTTACACCTAAAATTACACGGTCGTTTCGCCTCCAGAACTCCACCAGGATCTCAGCAAGTCGGGTCGGATCGTCCTTTCGTGTTCGTGTTCATTCAATGTCGTGATATCAGAAGGTTGTATTCGTGCAAGATCTCACCTCGTGCACCATATGCCCAACCTTGGGGACCACTACCAGCTGGAACTTGCCCTGCATCTGTCCGATCATAAGCTCTTTATCAAGGCGCTCTGTTCCTGCGAGGACAAGCAGTCTAGCCGTCCGTACAGCCAGAAATGTGCTGGATAAACCAGTGAACCAATCTTCGAAGTTTCAGTGTCGGTAGTCTAAAGCAGGCATTCCGGTAAGCTCACTAGACCAGTACGGAGCTGTGGAGCGTAGAGGTGTTCTCCATTTCCACTTTTTCCCGGAGGGTACAAGAATTGGCGCAACAGATATTCTGGCCGACTCTAGATTGCGTATTGTAGTTGTTGAAACACTGAAATGTAAGGTATCAAGTGTTGCCCAGGAAAGTACAGCAAGAAGCAAAGGCGCACTGCCACCGAATAGCCTCTTCCTGTGAATCAAAACCATCTGGACGCGAATCAAGGAGGTTGTGCATATGAGGAAGAGCCTCTAGTGTGAAACCTAGAAATACGTGAATCAGATAACGGATGAAACGAACACCCTTCTATACCTTCTACAACATCCAGCACAGCAACACCTGCGAGTTTGTATTTGTCTGCTAGGAGAGGGCTACTGGCGCGTACAGTCACCGATCCACCCATACTATGTCCCACTAGCTTGATAAGTGCTTCTTTCAGAGACAAATTTAAAGCAAAGAGATCATATGCGTACAAGCAGAGTGGGAGATTCTGATGGCGCTGGAAATATGGTCTTGATCAGCTCTACTAAATCGCTGCAGAGTCTTTCGATTGATAAATCCAGTGCTTCTGTTGAGGCGTTGGAAGAGGTTCTTCCTTGTAGAGTAATCCACATGAACACCACGTTCCCCCCCAGATAAAACCTACAAACCATGTTCCCTCGCGTCGAGCGCAAGCACCCCACACTCTCCACGGCTCAGCACCGCAACCTCCTTGGCAAAACACGCGAAACTGAGTGCAGAGAACCCCGCACCATGGTGGCAAACCATCACTGTGCCTTTTGGACCTGGAATCCTGGGTGGTGTGTAATAAACACGGAATGTGAGCTGACAAGATGGCACAGTCACTTCCACAGCCTGACTAAAGTACGACGCTGCAGACATCGGTGTAAACTCTCCCTTGCTACTTATAGGTTTGGGACGCTTGGTAGTCCGGTTCAATCTGATCGAGGTAAGCCCAACTTCTAACCTGTACATCTGCTCGCTCACTGGTTTGGTGGTGCCATAGGAGTTGGCAGGGCTCCCAGATCGTCAGCCTCCTCTTCTTCATCTTCATCACCATCGCGTCCATATGGAGACACACTTGGCGCAACACCAGGCGGCAATTGAGGCAGTTTGGCGATCCTTGCACTCATAGCCGAGCGTTGGAGGGTAGACATTATCCCTAAGAGTTCAAGCTATGGGCGCCTTCCCCGAAATTGAAATGCCGATCTGCACTACGTGCACCGCGCCTGTTGAGCATCTTTACACTGTCTATCAATCTGCACACAACCTTCGTCTTGAACAGTGTGTTGGTTGTCCTCGAGTTTATTTCCAAACGCACAATACTGATTTATTCATTTCTAGACCCGGAGTAGCTGTCTTGCGTTTGTAGATCCATATGTCGAGTACGACACATTGGCATTGCTTTTGGATTTGATTCTGCTCAAGAGAGGGGTTTACCGACATCTACTATTTAATCGAGGGACTCCCCCTCGAAGGGAGACTGGACCGTCAGCGGGTGACAAAGCAGCAACTCCAAGAATAGGCAGCGACTCGAAGGAACGTGAACATGTACGTCCGAGTCGCTCAGAAGAATAAATTATACATTCTGATTTGGCGCAGAAACGGAGGGTAACTGTGGGGCAACTGGGAGTAACTTTGATTTTGATTGATGCTTGTAAGTCATGATTCTAGAAACACCTGAATGAATATTGTGGTCAAACAATATGTACATCGGAACCTACAGTTATCCGTTGGTCGAACCATCGTGCGTTTCCTACTATGCAAAGAAAATATGTCTTGACCACCGATGCTTTCAGACCCTCTCGGAGCTTACTCTGGAGAAATCTCACCGTTGAACCAGGAGGCATGGCGATTTTTTTTGAAGACCCTGTTAGGATGCTTCATAGGTATCTCCTTTCATTTTAAATAAATATATGGATTCCGACAAGAATCAATAGAAACCATCAGCTTCCACATCGGCGTCACATGCTTTTGTGCTCTGGTACTCCGCCTACTCAGTGCACTCCCTCAAAAGCAAACTTCCACCGTCAGATCAGAATTCAGGTAGGTGATAATAGAATCGTGTGAGAGACGATAGCTCAATCTATTAAAAAATTAATCAAAGAGCATCGCACGTTCCACTTACACTCCTGTACTCGTCCGTAACGAAGCTTTTCCTCCTCCTCATGCTTTCAATCTGGCGTCCCGAAAACACAGTTTCCACCCCTACATCTTGGACGATATACAGCAGCTCTTTCCTAAACACTGCACTGGAGCTGCTGGATGAGGACAAACTCGATCGTCAATGGGTTGTAAGAAATGTCCTGGGAGGCATGGCGGCGGGCTTCGGATTAAGAGGTAATAATTATCCTAATGGCCACTTGACCCAGCTGATTATGAACAGTGGTTCTTGACTGCCACCCCATAATCACTGCGTTGGTCATTCTGGCCGGGTGGGGTGTTAAAACCTGGGTGTCCAGCATAGCATCTGTTTGGATAGGCGGTATGGAGGGTCTCGATGATACTTGGCTGGCATATTCCATCCCATAATATTCCAGGAAGACTGGTGAAATGTGCATCTAGAACCGATGTTCATAAACGTAATATGGGTGACTGAGTAAAATGTCTACCCGACGAACCATGCCGCAGCCCGAGTTGAAAATTGGACCGAACATAAAATTTCAGGTGCACTGAAAACTTTGATTGGATTTAGCTGATATATCGGTGCGTCTTCATAATTCATGATTGGACACTGAAGAATTATACAGGGGCTGTTCACTTCCAAAGATCGAGATATGAAGTGCCTATCTGACCCACACACTAACATATAATCAAAATGACAGGCACTCGTTCTAAACCATGAAGCGAATCCCGGGAACGACTTACCAGGCACAAAGTCTCCGAGGGAGCTCAGAGACTAGACACCAGCCTATGTCTCGTCAGGGTCTAAGATCTAAGTACTGGCCGACCCTACTTAGTAGGCTCGCTGTATGAACGTAGAGTGGGGCTCCCTCTTATCCTATGTCCGCATATTAGTCCATGTTTCTTTCCAGGCAGGTAAGCTAGGGCATGTGCAGGGCACGCCAGTCTCAAGTCAGTTCTGAATCTCACACGGGGGATTCTTCCACCTTGTTCCCTGCACAAGATCGTCGAACGGGAACATGCATACTGTACGCCGAATATATGTTATAGTCTCAAGTACATAAAACATTGGATGTTCAAGAAAAAACAGAATCACACGAAAGGAATTTGAATGACAGTGGAAATACAACATCATGAATACATATCTATGGCACTTCGAATCAGGACTAGGTTTAGAAATCGCGCGCTGCACGGCCATAAAACCCAGCGACCTGAGACTCAGCAGCTCTACTGTCTTAGTTGCATTCGTCCCCAGCTTACGCCCATGGCGTCTTCCTGCACAAAATAGGTGTAATCCTTGCACTCGAACCGCCCAATCTCGGAGGAACCCATACGGTTGTGTGCTGAAAATTTTACACCAAATTCCCCAGTATTTGGTGCAGAACCGAATGATTTATTCAGAGACTTCTGGCGAGTTATTAAGTCACTGAGATTTGAGGCATCAGATAGAGGGCGGGTAGTCATTGGCGAATGCACAGTGTTCTTCAAGCTTGAACGCAACTGGACCTTAGGGCTTGAAACTACATGAGGTTTGGAAGATGGCATCTTCGAGACCTTCGCTTTAGTCCTTGAATAATCCCTTTCGCACTCTTTCGGTAATGAATAGGTAGATCCCGAGCGTGAAGGAGACTTCCGTTTAGACCTGCGTGTCTTCCGAGGTGGCCTCACGAGTAGTAAAGGGTCGATAGGACCTGTGTTCTTCGAGTCGCCCTGTACGGGCACGGGAGATGTCTCGTCTGACTCGGAGGGTGGCAAGATCTGAATATTAGGGGGGTGTGCCTCGTCACTGATTATGCGAGGCACAGACCGTTCACTATTCAGTGGTATGGGGCTCAAGGGAGGACGCAGGGGTTCAGAGCCTGTGGTCCGAGAAAACGCCTTCGGAAGGGAAGGGACCGGAGGGATGGGGTACGACGGCGGGGATGATGGAGGTGGAAGGACGGTATGAGAACGAACAGAAATAGAGGAATACCGCTTGTGTGCAAAGGACTTGCATGGGAGCAAGGTTTGCATAGGATCACAGCCTGTGGATTGATTTTTCCACGTGGATGTGTGATCGGCGTTCTCCAAGTCTATTGCCATCGTCGGTTCTGTGCTCAACGCTGATTTGGGTGTGTAGATTTCGTCCTTTGGAGGAAGAGTTGGAGGCGGGGGAGACAAGGGGGAAACATCATCGGATGTGTGCCGCGACGTGTTCTGCGAAGTGTTCTGCGATGGGTTATGTGTCACTTTTGAAGAAGAATCACCCATTGGGGCAAGAGGAACGGATTTATATACAGAGGGCGGTTTGGGGAAGAGTTCCAGGATATCCGTTGAGCAGTAGGGGTGTGAAAGGGGCACATGATCTCCGGAATTTTGATTCTCATCGCATCTCGGAGATGTGGCACAGTTAGTCTCAAAGTCACCGACATCGCTGAACCGAACGCGACGGCCGGAAGCAGATCTGTGGGGTTCTAAGCCATCTGGTCCCGAACGGGGAAGCTTTAAGCAGGATTTCCTGGCTCGCAGAGTCGCTGCATCGATAAGAGTTCAGCGCGGAGTAGGTATAGAAACTTCACGGGTTCACTTGCCAGAAGAATTGTCCGTGCAGCTTGATCCGTTGCCATTTGGGCCATCAGAGGGTGAGGGGCTCTGGGTATTCTCATCCGAGAACGAGTTTGTGCCAAAGAATGATTCATAGCGCTTTGAAGACCGAGTGCGCGAACGAAGGAAAGGAAATGAAAGGCGAGAGAAACGTGAAGGAGTGGTGAGGTCGGGTGAAGAAAGGCTGAATTTGCCTGTGCTCCAGCGACTACGGAAGATCGACATTGTAGGAGCGTGGGCGGGAGGATACCGGTAGGGTAAAGAGTGTGAAGCACGTAATTTCAAACGTGAGGGGGCCAGGAGCTACTAAGGAACATTCAGCTGTGGCGATGGTTTAAATGTATACCTGTTGAGTGAGGCGGCTTGAATGTGGAAGATGATGCCGGAAAGATCAATGCTTTTGTGGAAGGGGTGGCTACCCGAATTGTAGGTCCTGACCACATCTCGGCGTTACCTCTTCACGATTGGTTAATCCGGGACAATGTCTCGGAACGCCTCCTTGTAGAGGTCTCAGGCGACTCACCTTCAAATCTAACCTTTACCCAGCCGCGCGTCATCATGTCTTACCATGATGACATTCTCCCTATCTCTCTTATAAACCGAAGCGGAAACATTGCAGACGCCTCGCTGTTTCCGCTAGGTACGCTCTCTTCGGTTCTCGCTGTAGCGTTCTCACTGTTTCCGCTAGCCAACTTTTCGTTCCTCAGTTGATTAGAGAGGGGTGAAACCCCTCTCAGGCGACTCACCTTCAAACGTCATGACTAGCTTTGAAGCCCCAGGGGAGACGACCGCCGAGGCTGTGATCCAGCCCCTGCCTTCTGGGTCGCAGGGCAACAGGAAAAGAAAGGGTCGTGACCGGGACGAAGGGAGCGGCGGGGGAGGGGAGGACGAACCTTCAAAGAAAAAGAAAAAGACAGAGGAAAAGAGCACTAAAAGTTGTTTGCGTTGTGAAAGTAAATGTTCAACGCACACTGCAAACATACTTACCACCCCATACGTTTTAGGTGATAAAAAGATATGTGATCTTATCCTTCCCAAATGCTCTAGATGCGCTCGTACTTCCCAATATTGCGATTACGATCAGGGGGCGCGTCGCAGTGCTGGACGGGGGGACGGGGGTGATGGTGCGCGGGGGGGTGTCGTCTTGCAACGAACAAGCCGATGCATTCGCGTCGACAGGCTGATGTGCTGCATCCTCATCTTATCAATCATGCCCAACTGAATCTATAGAAGGGCCGGAGGATCTTGCCCAAGGAGAAGAGAAAAAAGAGGATAGCACGTGCCTTGAATTCTTGAAGACTGCGCCTGACGAAAAATGACTATGAGACAAATGATCAGGTACGGTGAAGGATGTTGTAATGGTGAGGGGGATGTGTCGCTTACTGCGTTCTCGTCATTCTATTATTTTCCTATAATTTTATCATTATTACTGTCTGCTCTTTGTTAACTCACTTTCGTTGAATCATAATGTTTCCGCCCTAATCGTTCATTTTTCCTTTCTCTTTACGATGTTGTTGAGCTTACATCACCGTGACACTGGCAGAGCTTTTGCCGCTCACTACATACTTTATCCTATGAGTACTCATGAATACTCATCTACCGGAGGCTCATCGGGATTTGGGATAGACAACACTATGAGGACAAGACGTTGGTAAAGATCTGGTGCTGCCCATTAGACGGAGACGCAACGAGTATGTGATTTGTGCCTACTAAATGGTGCCGTCAGGCCTTCACCGTGTCCCCTCCAAGAAACGAACTAAACCACGCTCTGCGTCTCCTAGTCCGCTGTGATCCCTACGCAAGCAAAGCTAGAGATTGGGGTAGAAAGGTGATTTAAGATGAAAAAAAATCGAAGCATGTCGATTTCCAGTCTACTACAGATTTGAAGCGTAGTTTCAAGTAACGGGGCTATCAGGTGTAAGTGATAATCATAGATAGGTTTTTACCAAGCCAAGACTAGTTTAATATATTTTCCGAGTAGCATTGGGGTGTCAAGCTGTAGTCCAAAGATTGCGAATTCAAAGATCTAGGATGGGTGTGTGTAGACGCTTTCAAGTGAGCGCCAAAATCCTGCAACCTCAATGTTGTCCAAGCACATATGTTCCCTCATTCGGCCTGTAGCACGGCAAAGGCAGCCATACTCTACAGAAACATCATCGAGCTTATCCCAGCTCACTGCGCCTCCCGAACCCAATACTCATTATCGCATTACCCTGCTTCGATCCGCCATCGCACTACCGAAGCGCTACAAAGCTACACTTGTTTCTCTTGGGATTCATCGGCGTATGCAAACCGTCTACCATCCCCACAAGCAAGACATTGCAGGGAAAATTTTGCGAGTCAAAGAGTTGGTGCTAGTTGAAAATGTCCCCGCGAGCAGTGTCAGGACAAAAGCGGAACAGCGGTGGGAGAGACAGCCGGAGCGAGGGTTCAAAGTTGTTAGGACGCTGAAGGATAAATCGTGGTGATTTTGTATCTAGTGAGTATGATTTGGTCTCCTCTTGCCTAAACTATGACTGAACTGTGCTCAGGTTCGTATATCCAATGTTAAAGACCTGGCGATGTTTTGAGTTAATTTTTTACTTTATCCATGGGTCTTATACTCGGGGCATCTCACTGAGGTCATTATATTCTCTAGATGTAATCTCTGGAGCCTTACTGGCCTTCCCAATATTGCTTCGCGGTCCTTCTTAATGATGGTCCAGAATTTACCACTCAGCAGATGCCGTGCAGGCTGACTGACTTATTTGCTCGATGAGGATCACTTTTGAAAGCATCCACGGAACTTTGAGTGACGAACGTCGCTTCAGATCTGGGGCGGTGGTGCTATCCTTTCAACTGAGCTGCAACGGGTCTTCATGATCAAGGACTTCTTCCGTGGTTTCCAGAGGACGGTGTCGCTATCGCATATCTCACAACCTCGCCGAAGATTAGAAACCCCCTTCCCAGACTTAAAAAGATGAAGTTCGGGAAGCCTTTGTAAGATAACTTTGGGAAAGTATTGGCGAGTCCTCTCACTAGGGGCATACCTCTGCATGTCGTAATTGACAAGGCCTAGGCCCTAAAGCAAAAATTAAAGGTCCAAAGGAGAGAGTCAACCGATGCTTCCCTCCAATTCAAATAAGGCTATCGCTTTCTAAGAGGGTTATTTATTGCTATCTCTCGACCTTGTGAAGGACCCTTTGCACCCTCCCGTCAAATTCATATGCTGCAAAGCTCACGGCGACTGTGACTCTGGGCCATCCTCGCGCCAGCTTCCTCATCTTCAAGTATAGCACCCCGGAACAAGTACGTTCCAGCGGATTCCAATGGTTCTATGCCGTCGAGCCTGCAGCGCGCAGCGCTGCTGCACGAATGGTTTTTTTTTTGAAAACAAAATTATATATATAAGTATAAGAAAACAAACAAAACTAACAAATTTTCTCCTTTTGTTCCTGATCAATTACTTACGTACTGGAAAGAAAAGAAAAGAGTCTAAGCGCCTAAAATGTGTTTCCGCCATTGGTCGGCACTATCCGGCTGACATTGACAACTCCCTCCAACGTCGCGTTCACACACCGCTTTCCTTCTTGCTCTTAACCACCACACACCATGCCCAGCATCGAGGTCGAACAACCAGGCTTCTTGGATTCCCGTCACTCCCTCCACCATCCTCAGCATTTTACATTCGACGACATTGAGTTGACTGGTTCAAGCTTTCGTTCGACACCGACCGATGAACATGGGCAGGCGTCTCGCCGTGCATCCTCATCGCATACCCCGCTTGTCATCGACGTCGACGATGAGGACGATGGGGTAGCCGGACCGAGCACGAGGTACGCGCTTTTCTTCAAACAAGTCTCAACATCAATTGATATTTTCTTTCATTTTATCGACGATAGTGGTCCCCCACGCAATCGACGAAGGACCAACATCAGCAGCGTTCCTATGGACAGCGATCAGCCTGTTCTCGTTATTGATGATATGATTGACAACAGCCCCGTCAGAGAGCGAAGAAGCAGCACCGGCGCGCAGCACCGTCCTATCGTCATCCTCGACAGCGACGATGAGCAGGACCAGCCGTCAGGGTCTCGATCCGCTCCGATTCTTAACTCAGACTCAGGCTCCAGACCCCGCCGAAACGGTGTCCGCAGACGCGGTGGCAGACGTTCGTGCATCTAGTTGTATGACTATATGCTTAGAAAATCTCATTGACTCCATTTCATACAGACTCGTCGACATCCTTCCGCGTCTTCTCTCTCTCTCCGCCGCCTCCCCAGCACCACCCCATTCCCCCCGTCCCTCCTCTTCCAAACCCACCCATCATCGCAGATCCCCGACCGTTCGCTATCCTTCCGCCCCCACCAAATGATCATGCCGGACAAAATCGCCCCCATTCTCTATTCGACGAACCGCCCCAACCAGCCATCACCAGAAGCACGAACACAGGTGGCGGCAGCGGCGACGGTCCCAGAATCCACCTTGGCGGTGGCCTCTTCTCCCAAGGCAGCAGCACCGGGCGTGCACGCGTGCACTTCCAACCCTACCGCCCCGAAGACTTGGACGAGATTTTAGAAGAGGAACCCGAACCCCGCTCTTCCGGTCCCTCATCCTCCTCAGCAGTCTCCCGCCTCGGCCGCCTCGTCGCATCCTACATCACTTCCTCTTCCGCGCGGCGCAACTTCCGAATTGACCTTCCTGCCCGCCGTCGCCCAGACGTCAACCCTAACGGGTTCGATTTCAATGCTGCGGCCGGACCAGGGGCCGGTTTCTTCAACTTCGCAGCATTTGGTGTCCTGGGCCCTATGGCACGCCGCGACGCCGCGCTTGGTCTCGGAATGGCGTATGAGAAGAGCATGACACATCCGGGGCGTGCGAGACCTGGATGGACCTACGATTTTGGGACTGGTGCAGATGATGACCAGGATCAAGAGAACGGTCTGGGTGAGAAGGCGGGTAAAAACAGAGACGTTGACGGCTCAGAAATTCTTGTCTGCGCGCACTGTCTAGATCCGCTCTTGGCCAACGCGGAGGGCATGGTGGATGTGAGCGAGGAGGAGCGGAAGGGGCGGAGAGTGTGGGGGTTGAGGTGTGGACATGTGCTTGATGGAAAATGCGTGGGGGTTTTGATGCGGCCAAAGGAAGATGGTGAGGTGGTGCAGGGTGTTGCGGAGATCTCTAATAAAGGCAGGGGTAAGGACAAGGGGAAACAAAAGCTGGTAGAACCTCAACCACAGGTCGAACTCGAATCCGAATCCAAAACACAAGCGTTGGAACGGGACACAGACGAGCGTGAAGTCAACACCCTTGTTCAGGGGCCCGACGTGAAGGGTAAAGGCAAGGCACCAGCAAGTGCCCAAACTCCCACACCTGACGGTGACGGTGTCGCCGAACACTTAGCATACCCTCCGCCCACAATGCCAGAGTTCGAACTCCCTCCCGACACCTCAATACGCTCTCGTCTCAGGTCTCATCGAACCGCCGCCACTTCGCTGCCCCTTCCGCCCGTCGTGCCCACCCCCGCTCCTCCCCGTCCACGCCGCGCCCGCGTCCTTTCCTCCCCATCCTCTTCCACGCGTCGACGAACGGGGACCAAGCGCAAGCGCGGTGCGAACGGAAGTGGTGAGGCAGAGAAGGAAGTCATTGAAGCGCGCCACGAGTGGAAGTGTCCCGTCCCGGGATGTGAGAGGATGCATGAGAGTGTGAAGATTGGGGGTGTATGGAAGATGGATGGGGAGAGAGGGGCCGTTGGGGCCTACGTGTGAGAGAACTGGTGAGTTTTTTTCTTCCTTCATTTTGTCGAGTAGATTGGGGTGTTGACGGTTGTATCGGTTTGTGGTTGTGGAAGTTGATTGTATTGCAGGTGGGTTTACACAGCCAGCCATTCGGCGCGAGAACGAGGTTAGTCAACCTTAACACAAACATGGGTAATATGGTACGGCACGCCCGGACACCTGCTATCAGGTGGTATACGTCATCCACACGCACACACATTCGGTACGGGTACAGGTACAGTTATGGTATATATATGGTTTTGTCTCACCGACGTCACGACGCAAGCACAATCCCCATTTGCGAGACAAACTCGAGAGTGTGATCTCCAATGCCCACGGTATTGTTACAATTCTTAATCTTACTTCACTGGTACACGGGCGGCACGATGATAAGTTATTTCAGACCGTCAGTCCTTCAAGGCTTTCCAACCCGGTCAATCACATAATCCCGTGCCCGTTTCTGCTCCTGTCCACCGACGCCCTCCAGCTCTTCGGGTGTTTGACCATCGTGGTTTGACTATATGTTCGTTATCAGTGTCTAATCAGCGATGAGAAAGCATGGAAGGTACGTACACGATGGCGGTCTGCGCCTGCTTCGATGAGGAGCACGGCGGCTTCTGCGTGGGCAGATTCCATCGCGAGGTGTAGCGGTGTGTTTCCTTTGATAACACCCCGTCAGATGAGCGTGTAAACAAGCGACATACGATACGTGTGATGTGATTGCACGAGACTCACCAATACGGTCGGCGGTGTTCAAGCGCGTCTTTGGGGCGCCTTCTGGTGGGTTGAGGAGGAGCGACACGAAGCCTATAGAGCCTGTCGTAGCAGCGCGGTGTCTTCATCCATCGGTCATTATAAGCTATTCAAGAACCAACAACAAGATCCAGAGGGGACTTACAGAGGATGTTGGTTTGCGCGGTCTTTGGCATTTATCTGGTCATACGTGTCATTAAGTCACTTAGTGTGGAATGCATATATATTATAAGCATACGTCTGCGCCGTGGGATATGAGCATTTTGCCGATCTAGGAAGCCAAGCTTAGCTTCGACGCAGGAACGCAAAACGCAACTGTGCTGAACTGACTGAGACACGGGATTTGGATGCGGCGTAGTGACTGGGGAAGATATTAGTGCTTAGGCGCAAGAGGAGTATTCTGATTGAACTGAGACACGTACAGTGGTGTTAGGCCCTTGTCATTCGTCATATTCACGTTCGCGCCTGCATTGATTAACTCCCGAACGACACCTTCCCTTCCGGCGCTCGCTGGTACCACAAAAAAATAGGCCTACCATATAAAGTAACGCTAATTTGAGCTTACAAGCAATGTGAAGCGCCGTCCAACCACTCGCGTCTTGCTTATCAACTTCAATACCCTTCTGGTCAAGCAGGAACTGAGCAATCTCTATGCCTCCAGGCGAAGTCGATGCCCAATGTAATGGGGTGCGGCCGTCCTTCTCTTCCGTTAGTAATTATGTTAAATTTAATATGCACGGAATGGTTGATTACGGGATCTGCTACGTTGAGTTGGACTGGGTTTTCGGCAAGGAGGGAGCGGAGGAGAGAGAGTTGATCTGTGAGACGCGATTTGATGCATATTTGTGGTTTGAATTTGTGAACTGGGATGCTTACTGTTCTGTGCGGCTGAGTGAACTGAAAGTGTGGCCATGGCGAGTGCAGAGAGAGATACGCGTCACCCGTCACGTGATGTAATGCGCTGCTTATTGGGTATTAATGAGACGCGTCTGGCACAAACGACTACAGTTTGGAAAATAAGCATTTAGGAAGTATTGTACAGTAATTTTATCCTCCCGCCGTCCGACGCTCAATGAAACCCCTCACATTAACGTGGCCCTCCAATGTACCGAAGAAGCAACGCTTCGCGGCATTCTCCCACAAAACAACACCCAGCTTGCGTGCGTAGTCAAGTACGAACTCGTAGTCTGCTTGCGATGCAAATGCAGTGTAGAGATAGCCTGAAAGGTCTCATGTTAGCAAAGAGACAAGATTTTCCATGGCAGATTGGGCATGCCTTCTTGGGATTTCAGACGGTTCTTTTCTAGTTCCCAAAGGCGGATCTGATCTTGGACTGTAACAGGTAATAGCGGATTCTAAAGGCTAGACTCAGGGAGATACAAAAAAATAAAACGAAAGCGCAGTATACGTTTTTCCTCATTTGTGGATGAGCGTGTGCCGTGAGATAGCTAATAATCTGCAGAATGCGTTAAGAAGAAAAAACGCAGTGGATAAAAGCGAATACGGGGACCTGATCGGCACTAATACCATTTGCCAACGCCTTCTTCACACTATCTCGCGTAATACTCCCAACAACAAGATTCGGGAATCGTGATTTAAGCGACACAAAGAGATTAAGGACTGCCGTCTGCAATGGATTATCTAGCGGCGCAGTGGCATCAAAAACCAGAGTACAAGTTGGCCATGTACCACACAGACCTGTGTATGCGTAAAGCCGGTAGTTCGTCTCTAAAATGATGAACCCTTCGGAGCTCGACCCAGTGGCCTGCATTAAAGCACCGGCACCTGAGGTAATGGGGAGAGGAGGGGAAGATGAAGTAAGGGTTGTCGCCAAGCGCGTCGGGTTGAATTTTTTGGACGAGGGCTGTGGTTCGATACGGCCAATTAGAGTGAGATTCACGAAAGCGACAGTCTGGCCGTATAAAATATATTACATACCTTTCGTTGCCACACAAGTCCGTAGTCCCGCAAATCTTCTAGCATGGTGAGCTGCGTTGGGCTGAGGTTTTCGGTTGAGTAGTCCTGGCCGAGTTCCATGGTTGACAGCATCAATAAGAAGCCGAGGACCTCGACTAAGTCCATTTGACGTTCCTATACACAATGGATAATGTTTAGACATACCGTTAGCGGTATGGAAATAAATTTTACTTCAGCCATGTGTAGATACTGTAAGAGGAGTGTCCATAATTGTTCGTGAGGCGAGTGGAGGAGGAATTGGAAGCCGGCGGAAGTGATTTTCATGCTTGTTCCTCTATTAGATTCAAATTAATGTTGACATACGATCACCAATTGATAAAAGCACACTTACGACTGAGAAAGCATTGTAGCCATCAAGCCGCTACGCTGCAGAAGATATAACACCCCTTGGGACGGCTTCGCGGGTGCTTGGCCTGTTCCAGATGAGACCATAAAATGGAGAATTGTCTAGAAAAATATTTCCATTAGTGGCCTCATTTTTGCAAATTCATAATGTCGTACCTCCCAGCGCTCTACAGCATATGCATCCAAAACATCTAGAGTTGCAGATTTTTTTCCATCCCCCTTCTCCGCAGGAACCCCGAAGCTCCGATGCTCACCACTAATTAAACAGTCAGAATTTATGCAGAAACTCGGAGACTAAAACATACTCTCCTGTAAGTGCCATTCTAAAAGCCGCTTTGAGAGTCGAAGTCAACGTTAATTTAGAAGAGGGGTTCATTATAATATGCAATCTTGAGAGGGAAACAATGGCGGCTTCATAATATCTGTAGGAGTTATATCGTATATGAAATATTTAACGTGTGGCTGAACATACTTTCGGCCGTCCCGCATAATCCACGAGTCTAGGGTTGAAGTCGGCACAGACGAATCAAGCCATAGCAGATTCATAACAATCTGCCTCTCAAGAGGTCCTAGTAATCTTGCATTGCAAATATAAGCTGCAGGACCATATTGAGACCACACAACACGCACCGAAATATCGCGAGACATGATGATGGACGCGAATAGAGGCGGTTTAGTAAGTTTTGCGACTGCGACTGTAAGAACGGCAGCAAGGAATGAGGTGTTGCGTCAAGTCCTTTCGCAGGTGCTACCGGCATCGTTCAACTGTGGCAACATGGAGTATTCTTGGCGGAGTTTCAATCACCGCTCGTCACACAACATCAATGCCGCCGAGGGAACCTACTCGCCACCAGCTTTCCTCGCGTCTTGCTTATAACAGTCAGAAACCATCATTCCTTCTTAAACTCCAGAACCAGGTTGCAGGAAGAGTGCCAGATGAAGAGGATGAACCACAGTTTCTCGACGGTGGTGTTGATGAGTTTGGCAGGGAGCGTAGGCCGCCAGAACGTCGACCTCCGATACCAGAGCGACCTGAGAACGATGAGCGTGCATCGGATGACGAGGACGATGCAGATGAGAAGCCTGTGGTAGTGGTGTTGAAGGAAGGGAAGCACTTGACCGAGTTAGAGGCAAAGAATGAGAAGCGGAAAGGTACCGTGCTGTCATCGATTCGCGCACTTGCGCCTTATGCCTGTGGGATTTCACTCAGCTGAGGGTCTTCCTCCACTGCCTTCAGAACTAGACCTCTCCAAGTTTTCTGCACCCCCAGATGATACCTCTATCATTCCGTCTTCAAAGCCAGCTGATCCAACTGGTTTATCTTTCTCCTCTAGAGGGACTAAATCCACTAAAGCTATTGGCTTGAAACGGAAAGCTGCTACCGCGGACAACAAATCGGAGGAAATTAAACAAAAGAAGAAACCTAAGAAGTCCAAACAAAGTTTACTTTCGTTTAATCGAGATGACTTAGGGTAATGGATAACTTCAAGTTTAGTGTGTAATTTTGACCTCACTAAGGCCCGTTCTATTCTAAATCCTATACCCTTATTTTAGATGCATGGCTACGTCATGAAACTGCTGATGCATTGTTTGAGCAACACCGATTTGCGACACGGTGTGAAAACGAGATGCAACACTTATGTGATTCCACTATACTTCTGAAGCAGTTCTGACCCCCTTATCTCGGCATCGTGAAGTGTTCTCGTGCGAACACGTTATTTCATTCGGTCACACGAGAGATTCGCTCTGGTTAGGTAGTAGTAGGTATAATACTGCACTTTTGCCTCGAGGCCCGTACTGTAATCACATGATAAGTATCTTTGTTGAAGTTAGCGCTAGGCATGTTCCGCTTCCGATGCAGTGGCGCCAATTTATTTGAGTCAATGGCCCTAAGTACAGTGCAGACCCCTTTGACTCATGCCAGCAACAGGGTCATCATTGAAGTTCGTAACAAGTGGTGCAGCTGCTAGCACCCCCACGCCCTCGAAACATGGCTCACCAAGCACGAATTCCATGATGGCATCGCCCACAACACCAACTCCGCTAGAGAACATCGCCAGCCCCCACGAGCTTACCACATTTGTAAAACATCGCGTGTGATGGATTAAATACGAATGAGAAGCTCACTATATATTTTTATCTAGGTGGAGACCGTGCTTATGGAGCTAGAGAATAAGTTCGACGATATGTCTAGTCAAGTCCTTGATCGACGTACGTGTACCATGCGACTAGCATTGCCATTCCTTACCCACCACACATAGTGACACAGATGTCCTCTCGAATCGATTCACTGGAATTATCCATCCACGAACTCCTGAATGGCGATCTAGGCAGCACTGCACCGGCTTCCCCAGCGCCTGGAAGTTCGACAAGATTCTGAAATTTTAACGTGATTTAATATGAAGGAAGGGGGAAATTTGCCTATATATCACGATGTGACCTATGGAACTTTTAGTATCCGGCATGCTTTACTCGAATTAGAGCTCTTAATAAACATCTTCAGCGCTTCTGACGACCTGCTAGTGCGAGGCTTCTTTGAACTGATAATATTTAATTTAGTGCCTTGCGCTCGGGCTCAAGCAACTTGCACGCGGAACACGTGGAAGGAGAGGATCTGGGACGTACCCATTGCCAGAGTGCCCGATTGCGCGCAAGTGCATAGCTCAATCTGGAACTTGAAGAAGATTAGACGGCAAGGGCGTGGAATCTGGTAGATTCATGCCCCAAGCGCGATATGCATGTTTGTGTCTTAAAACTAGTCATGCGCATTGATGCATAGTGAACACAGCCGCAGTGCTTGTTGAAGCTGGGTCAAGTATCCGATAATATGATCACCACCTCAGGCTGAGTCCTAAACCCGCCTAGGACATGTCTTGTACCTATTGACGGTATATCGTACAGATGTGGCGATGGGACCTGTGTTTTCGGCGCGGCATGGTAAGCATGAGGAGGAAGGCCCTCACCGCTGGTTAGCACAGGAGTGTCAGTGGAACATGCAACGAACGTCCTTCGATTAAAGTCGATTGAGCTATCATATCAAACATGGTTCTGTCCTTATCCTGCCTGAATTCTAATGTGATTGTAGGTTTCCTGAACACAAAGCATGTAGCGCCAATATGGCGGATGTTTCTATTGTTCTCGTTGAAATCCGGATATGGGAGGGTCTTCAACAATAGTGGTGCAGCTTCCTAATTACAAGGGTGTGATCTCCAAAATCAGCTCTGAGCGGGTCTGAAGATCACTGAGCAATGTATTTGTATCACAGAAAACTCACGGTGGTTCAACCGACAAATAACTATGGGACAAAACGTACGCATCGTCAACCAACATCCGTTCACGTACACGTACTTCTAATATCACGACCTATAAGCATCAATCAAAATCAATCTATTCTTCAGAGCAACGTACTTACATGTTCACGTTCTTTTGAGTCGCTGCCTACTCTTTAGCAGTTGTTGCCTTTGGGTTCCCCGTCATTACGGCTCAGTCTCCTTTCTCGGGGGTCCCCGGTTAAAGAGTAGATCATGTCGATAAACCTCTCTATAGAGTAGGATCAAGTTGAAAAGTCAACGTGTCGTACTCGACATAAAGATCTACAAACGCCAGACAGCTGCTCCGAGTTTACACTGCCATACAGATGATAATAAATCCACATTGACATCTGAAGACGAACGTTGTGCTTAGATTGATAAACGGTGTAGCTAGAGGCGCAATAGGTGCGTTGCATTTCGTCACTCGTGCTTGCGCTGGATACATAACTGATGTTTATTTGTTTAGATTACATAATATTTGGACTGAACGGTGTTCTCACCATAATAGGGAATGTCTAAAATATTGGATATGTAACAAAGTCTTGATAAGCATGCTTCTTGCTGTGAGGAGCGTTGCAACTGCTGCGTTGAAATTAGGTCCATGGAGGGATTTGGCGCGAAATAACTTCTCCAGTACAGCTTCTATGCCGATAGAACTTCAATATGAGTTGGTGAAGCCTCCCTCAGGTGATTATTCGACGGCCAGCCCATTGGTAATCTGTCATGGTCTTTTGTGCGTATATTTCCTGCGTTTTCGAAAGCGATGCATAAAATTAATGATGTGTAGTGGATCGAAACAAAACTGGAGATCCCTCTCTAAAATCTTTGCTGCGCGGCTTCGGTCAGACATTTACTCCCTAGTAATCGTCTTGCTCTCCGAATATCACAATGTTCGATAAATTTACGTACAGTACAATGATCACAGGATCTCAGAAACCATGGGACGTCCCCGCATTCCGAGATAATGGACTATTCCAGCATGGCCTCGGACGTTCTCCACTTCTTTCACAAGCACAATCTGAGAAACGTATCTCTCCTGGGCCATTCCATGTACGAAATTACATAAAATAAAAGAGTGTAGAGAATTTCACGATCTCACACTTTTCTCTTTCAAACACGATAGGGGCGGCAAGGTCGCCATGACGCTTGCCCTCGATCCCACGCTTCCCCCCGGGCTGTTATCAAATTTGATCATCGCGGATATGGCACCCTCACGAGGGGAACTCTCTATTTTTTTCAGGAACTACACGGATGCCATGCTGAAGGTCGAGAACGCAAAAGTGACAACACGAAAAGAGGCTAACGATATCATCCAAGAAGTCGAACCGGTGCGTCTCTCCTCCTTCTCTTCCCCCGAGTGCCTAAGACCGGGATCCTGATACATTTTATCCCATCTATTAGGACACATCTATCCGCGCATTTCTGCTTACCAATCTCACGTCCGCGCACGGCGGTGCGCCTCTAAGATTCCGCGTGCCAGTCGACATTATCAAACGGTCTTTGGATAACCTTGGTGACTTTCCGTACGGGGAAGAAGATAAAGGACGCGAGTGGACTGGAAAAACACTGGTAATCAAGGGGGGAAGAAGCAAGTGCGTCTCGCCTTTTCCATACTCGCTCGATGTGATGCTGATAAGTATCTCTACGTCGGTGGCAGATACGTGAATAAGTATAATATCCCGCTTCTAGAGCGTTTCTTTCCCAATATGCGTTTGGAGGTATTGGATGCTAGTCATTGGTGTAAGTCAGTTCCCGTTGCAACTATAGGCCAAGTGAGCCTGTATGCTTATTCTGCGTTGCACCCTTGAAGTGCATGCCGAGAAGTGAGTACCACTAATTGCGGCTAGTATGTTTTTTAGTATACTGAATATTATGGACACCAGGCCACAGGACTTCGTCGACCTTGTCGTCAACTTCGTTCGAGATGTTTAGACCGCGTCCTACTAGCCATTCGTGGCATCAATACTATATGGTCACTCCAGCCCATGTTAGCTTTACACCATACAAGGAAAGCAGTTAAATATCACCTAATCGGCCACATTATCCATAGACAGCTAGCTCATTACCAATGTGACCTGGCTTTCGAGCTTCCGGTTCATCTCAATACTCGCATTCATACTCCACTTCATCTACATCATCCTCTCTATCGTTGAGACTGGAAAGAAAAACCACGACTAAGGCATGAATGAACCATCTAGGGCATGCCAACGCTCCCTTCCGTTCGTTATTGTAAACACACCCCTAATGCTAAAGATAAGAGGTGCAAAATATGTACCGGAAATATTGTCCATTCGTCTCAGTCACGTTTACCCACACGACAAGCTCAGTTTCATAACGTTCATTTTCCTGATGTTCATTAGAAGTTATGTAGCTACATATAGCTGTAGGACTTTTTTCCATAGATAGTCAACTTAGCGTAGATTCGAAATCTACCCTCAAAATTGGTCGAAATAGCTTACTGCAAAACTGGACGTCGTTAGCCCTCCACTGTCACACCGCAAGCCTAATTATAAGGCTCTGGTGTGTCGGTCTCAGCCTACCCACCTAAGACATATAGTGAAATGAGTGATTGCGTATAAAAACTTCTGTAAATTTATTTTCATCCCTTTTGTTCATTTACAGTTCATCATTGAACCACGCATCATCCCAAGATGAATAATAACAAACGCAATTATATACAAGACTATGAGAGAGAATTATACAGACCAAATTTTAAAGAACCTGATTGAAAGAAGAAAAACATTGGTCAGTATACGCATCATGCCTCACAAGATGCAGCCGCAAACAAAAAGGATCAGACATCCAAGGAAGGTTGCAAGCCTTCATCGCGTCTACCTCCACCTCAGGTGCAGCGCAGCGCCCTAAGGACCGGCCCACGGCTCTCGCACACCATGATGGGTTCGTGATGTGCATTGAGAGGGGGAGTATACACAAGAGACACGGAGGAGTTCCTCAAAAGAGTGACGCTAAAGTGGAAACTGCGAATGTTAGGAATATTTCATCTTACAAGAATGCGCGGGTGCAAATGTGACAAAAAAAAAATATGGAAAACTGACACTCACACGAACGCATAAGCAAAGAACAACAATCAAAACACACCTTCTAAGAACAAAGAATTAGCCTTAAAAGCAGAAGGGGACGAGAAAAGAAAGATCAGACGAAATGGCACTGGCAAGTGCACTGTACGTCCCGAAGAACGCAAAGCCCGTTGCGAACGAGCTCTCTTGCGTCTCGTCATGGTCGTGTAGGACGGGGAAGAGAATAGAGACATCACATCGAACAAACAACAAAGGAAGCGTTGCTCACCTCTCATCTTGGTTGCTGGTTGGGGTCAAGTTATCTGGGTCCGTTGAAGTTTTTATACCGTGCGAAGAGGTCCGTGCACGTCGCTTAAAATTGGCGAAGCGCTTGTATGCTGGGTGACTGTGGGTCCACTCCAAGCGCCCGCATGTTCCTCGCTCATCTAATAGTTTCATTCCAAACCCCTCCCGTGTGGACAGGGGCTTGGTATGAGACTAGATGTCTAACCCTTTTTTGCCCGATATGTACATATGCACTCACGGAAGAAATGGTTTGTCGGAAGACGCAAGCATGAATCAGAAATCTAGTTTTCAATTCTTGTTTCCGACATCAGTGGCAGATCGCTATGAATCCGATGCTCTTCAGATGACTCTCACTAATATCTGGTGCCCATGAAGATAAGGATAAACCGCTTCAAATGGTCAGATAGACGATTTGCCTCACACATCCTTATTCCTAAGGGACATCCGAGACGTGCTTGCGAGATCATGCTTCATTCCTTTTCTTCTCGTCGATTCCCTCCGAAGCATCCACCAGGGAGAAGAAGGGTATGTGTTCCTATAATTCACAATTTCCATGCTCACCGTTCGACGTTGAAAGAGTAGGGATTCGGAAGATTGGTTGACTTGGTGCTACGTACTCAGCACAGAACGGTACTCTCCGTGCTGCAAATTGACCTGTCACAGTTTATGGTGATTCAGATATCCAGGTATTCCGATTTTATTTTAACTGTTAGTGTTGTCCTTAATTCTTAGAGATTTTAGGTATACCTGATCACTGGAAGGTGTTACCCTGACGATTAGAATAAAAAATAACGCACAGTAAAACGTGGTATTCTACTTGATTTACGTCTGGACTACCAAATTACCTGCTTCTGGGCTGCTCTTTCCAGGGTACTACAACTTTTCTAAGCCAAGTATCACCCACGTAATACATATTCGGTTTTTTACCCCCAATACCATAATACCGATTCTTGACAATATCACCATCAGCCCGAATGATGAACTTAGCTTGAGCCTTGGGAGTCAGTGCATCTCGCTCCGCCACCGACTTCTGTAGCAGGTCTGTGACTTTCGATGTATGCACGAAAGTCGGTGTTCGCGCCTCAGGCGAGAGGTAGTGCGTAGCTTCGAAGGCCAATGATTGATCACTGTCTTCCTCTTTGGGATGAATAAACAGTGGAATCGTGGCCCAAAGATATTCCGTCATTCTCTCTCCTATTTCTCGGACTATGGGTATCCAATTGTAATCGTCGTCGTCCTCGATGTTGGTCACTGTGGAGATGTTTCGCACCGTAAGCACAAGGGAAAGCTCAACCGCTGTGGTTTGGAAATACATCTTCCATGGAGGGTAACAATTCTTTGGAACCTTAAATTGCGTCGAGATCGCCTGGGTGGTGAAATGGGTACCATCCTCAACCACAACTTCTCGCGGAAACACATTGTCTTCGTACGTCCCTCTATCAAAACGAATCTCATTTGGTGGGAGAGGATTTGTTGCTTTGAGCTGTGAGGGTCTTGTTTTTCCCATATCCAACAGGACTTTGGCTGTTTCATTGTCGGCAGCTAGTCTGGAAGCCCAATGACACCCGTGAGTCACCCGAATATGGGGCGAGGCAATGCGTTCCGGTCGCTGGAGGCCCGGTCCCAATTGGTGAGAATGGTGATGTTATTCAGTGAACCTAGATATTCAATACAATCAGAAAATATCATCCTTTTGCAATGCAGAGAAGCTTTTACCCTGTTCGACATGTCTTCCCATTGGAAATGTAACCTCGAGGGTGAATGTATCTTTCCCTTCTTCAGCGTCGCTTGTGATGTTTGAAGGGTTTCCATGAGGTGCTCGATTGGTAGCCAGCACATTGACCGTTTCAGCAGTAGGCGGACTTTCTGGCGTATGGGTTTTGAACGAGGTGTAGCCTGCCGGAATTTCAATGCTTGTTCCATTCGCGAATACCACATCTACATAGTAAAGATATATATGTTCCGAGTCTGTGCTCTGAACAGGAATCATGATGATAAATAAGAGAATAAGTTTTGGGGTAATAATATTACGTCAAAACCATTACTGGGGGAACTCCAAGAATCAGAATCGAAGGCTGGTGGATAGCTCGTTGATGGAACAAGGATCGCAAATGCGGCAAACACATCATGAGGTAGTTGGTCGCCTGTATGGTCTATTACATCAAAATCAAGGTATGATTAACTAACCACCAACCACTCAAAAGCTCATATTTTTCCTCGAACCCGATCCTCTCTTCTTCGCGCGTGAGCCACAGTGCAGGATTCTTCATATGGTCTTCGTACTTCTGCCAAACGGAAGGTTCAACATTAAAGGCCCTAGAGATTGCAAAAGGAGGATAGGAAGAAAAAACAGAGTCATTTCTAGAGATGTTAGAGGAACATTTCGCAGTAGGTTTCTCTGGTAGTGTGATACCCTCGCGCCTATGGTAACATTTTAATAGTCTAAACTCTCAGAAAAGCTATGAGTAGCATACCTGGTTTTCACCCATGCGCGCTCCGCAAAGCGTAATCCAAGACTGTAGCTTGAAACCTCCTCGCAAATGCCATCAAGTTTGATTTTGACGTGGCCTTGCACCACCCGCCCCACCTCCAGATCAGGCGCACGGACCCAAGCACGAGCGCGACCAAGGTCCTTCGACCACAGGGGTGGGGTCTCTGTTCAAGGCAGCGGCGATGGACAACTCTAGCATTGCGATCCATACACCCAGTAAAGTCTTCATAGTAATTGATAGAGGTCTGAGAGAGGGGGTTTCGATGGAGGGTTGTCCTCTGCACCTGATGATCTTTCGACGAATTTAAGGGCATTCTGTGGTGAACTGTGAACTCTGGTTGAGCGGGCCGACGCTCCTCGGTTTTTCATGTATTTGAAAATCGAGGAGTCATGCAAGTTGAGATGTAGGCTGTATCCATTTCAATATCTTGATGATGATGGCGACTCAGAAGTGCCAGCGCCAGATATGGAGTGGTGATGGCTAAAGCTCGACAATTGGGTGGAACGTTGTGATTCCTGCTAGTACCGACATAGCCAATGTAGCCGCATGTACACCAGATACAGGTTACTGAAACATGAACATTGTGTTACATAAGAAGATAAGGACAGGGCCTCAAAAAAAGAAACAAAACTTACATAAATAAGAACGAAGATACAACCTTCTAATCAGAGATTAGAACTGGAACGGTGCCGCGCGCTGCATGCAGTGCCATGCACAGCCACAAAATATATCGACTCTACTGTCTTGTTTGCATTTGTCCTCAGCTCACGCCCATGCAGTATTCCGACACAAATAGGTGTTTGAACCATCCAATCACGGAGAACCCCATATCCGAGTTGCGTGTGGAAAAAATTATGCCAAACACCTCGGTAGTCGATGCATAGTCGAATGTTTTACCTAGAGACCTCTGGCGAGCAAGTCACTGAGATTTGAGGCATCAGATGGAGGGCGGCTAGTAATTGGCGAGTGCCCAGGGGAATAGAGGTCTTCTTGTAAGCAAGAAGGCAACCAGTTTAGGCCTTACGGCTTGAAACTGCCTGAGGTTCGGAAAGTGACATTTTCGAGATATTCGTCTCAGGCACTGATAAAACACTTCCATACCTCATTGATTAGTAGATGAATCTCGAGCGTGAAGGAGAGTCAGAGTTAAACCTCCGCGTAGGTCTGCGAGTCTTCCGAAGTGGCATTGTGAGTAGTAAAGGGTCGATAGGGCCTTCGTTCTTTGCGTTGCGCTATGTCCTGTCTGAAAATGGCTCGATCTGATTTTTGGGGTGTGTACCTTGTCAATGGCACTGACGACGCGAGGCACAGATCGCTCGGTATTCAGTGGGGCCCAAGGGAGGACGCAGGTTCTCAGAGGTGGTCTGAGAAAAAGCATTACCGAAAAGAAAGGGTCGGGGCGATGGGGTACGACGGCTGGGCTGATCATGGCGGCGGAAGGTTGAAGGCATGGGCACGCATAAAAATAAAAGGGAATACTGTTTGGGTGCAAAGGGTTTGCATGGGTGTGAGTGATGTTACATGCAACCTGTGGGCTGACTTTTCTATCATTGCGATTTTCTCCAAGTCTATTGCCATAGTCAGACTGCCCAACGCAGATTTGGGTGCGTATATTTCGTCCTTTGGAGGAACTTGAAGGGTTGGAGGCAGGGGAGACAAGGCAGAAACGTCACCGGCGGAAGGGTTAAATGTCACTTCCGAAAAATTAGAGGGGAGGGGAAAGAGGGACGGAATCATACGTAGAGGTAGTTTGGGGAAGAGTGCTAGGATGCCCGTTGGATAGTAAGGGTATAGAATTTGCCTTCCCAATGTTCCTTAGAGTCTCGGCATTGGTAGTCTCAAAGTCGGCGATATCATCGAATCGAACGCGACGGCTAGAATGTGATCTGCGTGTCTACAATCCATCTGGTCCCGAGCGGGGAAACTTTAAGCGAGACTTCATGGTGCACAGAGTTGCTGCATCGGTAAGAGTTGAGTCAGCATTGAGTAGGCATAGAAACTGCATGAATTCACTCACCAGAAGAATCGATCGTGAAGCTTGGTCCACTGCCCTTTGGTGTCTTGGGGCCATCGTTGGAGGGTGAGGTGCTCTGGGCATTTTCATCTGAAGGAATTTGCCCCAAAAAAGATTCATCATGCTTTGAAGGCTGACTAGTACAGGCTGAATACGCGAACGAAGGAAACGAAATGAAAGGCGGGGACGTGCAGGAGCGGTGAGAGGGCGAAGAAAGGCGAAGTTCTAGCGACGGAAGATAGACATTGCAACGGCCTGAGCGGGAGGGTACAAGCAGTGAGGCAAAGAGTATGCCATAGGTTGTAATTTCAAACGTGAAGAGGCCAGGAACTACTGAGGAACATTCAGCTGTGGCGCTTGGATGCGGAAGATGATATCAAAGTGTTGTAAAAGGGGTTGTTACATCTCGGCGTTATGTACCCCGAGAATAAATTCTCTTCGCGAATATTCTCCAGAGTAGTCCGATTATAGAAAGCTATTGAAGGGTCAAATACGCGCGAAAAAGGTCATTTGATAAAATCAACTATATCTAGGATATCTAGCAGTGGAGACGTACTTTCACTTGACAGACGCTAACAAGTACAAGTGATTAGTAATAAGTATGTCTTCAAGTTCACCAAACCGGTATGGCGAGTTCAAAATCTCTGGGAGACAGTCTTGCACAGCCGCATGGTCTTGAGGGCGCATATGGACGCTTCAAAGTGTCCAAGGCAAACAGCATTTTTCCGACATGAGGGAAATAGTACAAACACAAACATATGACAATGACAGTGCGAAGTGATTTTATAAGGCTAATACAAGAATAGTTCCAGTACAGCATCCATGGTCAGCATGAGTGGGAAGCAAAGTAAGACAGTCAAAGGGAAAGAGTCCTCATTCGCCCTCTTACTTCAGATATACTCGGACGAAGAGGTGCCACTTTCCAGCACGACTCCAGAACACTCCAGAATTCCTCTGAACATGAATGGCCCCGCGAGCCAACGTTGTTTTCTGGTCTTCTCGGCGTCACCCCTTTTGTCACCGCCATGATGACAGCACGCTCTTTCAGGCCTTGGTATGGCACTTCCCCTGTCAATAACTTATCGCAGACGGTTGACCCTGTCAGCCACATGGACGGCTCATGAATTCAGCCCAAACATTACCTCGAGAGCAGTGCTTGCAAATGCGTACACATCAGAAGCTTTCGTTGTTGGGGAATCGTCGGATTGAACCAGTTCGGGCGCACACCACCGAATAGAGAATGAAACAGAAGAAGTCGTCAAACCGGGACCAGCGACCGAATCAATCAACCGGGAGAGGCCAAAATCGATGAGTTTCGCGTGTCCCTTGCTGTCAACCATCACATTGCCCTAATCAGGAGCGTAAGAGGCGATAGCCTGAGTAGTCACTTGAGAGATTTGGGGCGTACCCCTTTGAGATCACCGTGTACAACATTATTCTCATGGAGGTACTCGACTCCCAAAACAATTTCCCAGAGCTACATAGTCAGAATGATCAGAAAAATAGATAAGCTAGTGTGTACGGGCAGATCACGAACGGATTTCATCGGGACAGCCTGCGGGTTATCCTTGAGGTATATGTTGACGCTGCCCCTATCATACCAAGGCGAAATGATAGCAGGTGTGTTATTGGAATCGGACACCACCCCATAGAATTCAGCAATGCTTTCATGATCCAGTTCTTTCCAGACACGAACTTCCCGTTCCAAGCGCTAAACGAGAGATAGGTCAGATGACACGAAAGCCACGCCAGTTTGCGAAGTTACTTTGCGGAGCCGTTCGGGCTCAGCGGCTCGAGAGGTAAGACGTAAGACCTTCACGGCCACCTAAATATGAAGACATAAATGGACCGGGGGGTTGAATAGGCGTAGTGACCGTACCAGAATAAATGTAACACCCCCATCTAAAGTCAGTCTCCCTTTCCATACATCCGAATATCCACCTTTACCCGCGGCGTGGTCACCAATTTTTTCAACAATTGGCGTGGTTGTTGCGCTCTCTATAAGAGACACACGCTTCGCGGCAGTTTTCGGTGAAGGGCTTGACGGCCTGCGGTGCAATAGTCTTCTAAAGTCGGCTGAGGTAGTCGAGGTGCGCCGTTGTTTAGCAAGAGACTTTCGGCTATGTCTTTCCTTCTGGAGAGCTTGACGCCTCTCATCCTTCAGCCATCCCAACACAGCTTCAACACTACTTCGGACATCATAGTTGAGATATCGTAAAGTGCTCAAAGATTCTAAAACTTTCCGCCTCTCTCTCGAAAAATCTACAAATTCGTCAGAACCATGGAACAAACAGTAATGGACCAAACTCAAGGTCTAAGAACTGCTTGTCAGGAATTAGTCTTGCGTCTACATATTAAGCGTACCTTGACTAAATGATGATATGTTTGTTGTGATTTGACGGCGTCGAGTCTCGCATCGATGACACTTCCAACCACTTCAAGTTCGGCACTGTTTCAGAAGATACCCATAAACCTGTAGTAGGTAGTCCGACAGGTAGTTACGCACAGCTCGTAAGTCATGTCGGCTGCCGCTTCCAACTGGGCAGTTGTTATTGCGGGTGGTGTATTGGATGTCATATATCTGAGTCTATCTTCGATATGGGCGAGATGATTATCACTACATTGGGGTCAGTACATCAATACGCGGCGGCGACTGCGTATTTTCTTACATAACACCAGCACCAGACGCATAGGAAATCGTGGAACTCGCTCCGAAAAAAGAACTTCTCGGTGTGGGAAGACCCGTATATTCAATGGTGCCAGATGACAGAGCCGTGGCATTAGTGTCAGGCAGTTCGACCACATTGTCTACTGTTTGGTCTCGTTGCGATCTCAGGTTGGGAGTGTCTGGTGGTGTAGTTGGAGGCGTTTCCGTCATAGTTGAGGATGGTATCACGCCATCTGCATCCTTCTTCTTTGCCTTCGTGTGAGGGATCCCGTCAGTCCTGACATGGATATCTGGCCGTTCGGCTTCGACGGGCACCTCATCTGGTCGTAATATTCGAAGCAAAGATCTAGCCACTTTGTGGAGACCATGTAAATCCCCATGGTCTTTCTTGGAAAGAAACCGGGCGATCAAAGGTGATAGGTCGCGCCTGACGAATATTACAAAGTCCTGAGATGCTGTGCTCAGGCAGCTCCGAAGCATCAGCATAGTCTTTGACAAAACAAAAGTCAGCAGGGCAATAAACGAAAATTTTAACGGAGATACATGTTCGGTCTCGGGAACTACGTATGCTTTCGGGTCAAGTCTTCTCAAAAGCATCCGCTTCATTATCCTGAGCGCCCCACTGAGACAGGAAAATGGCACTCTTTAGTCAACGGATGTCGGGTTACAGTCGTGAATGAAGCCTACCTATCATAGCTAAGAGAGCTTATAGCTCGAACTTGTTGGGAGGACGGCTTAGACCTAGGGTTCGTCCCATCACGAATTATGCTCCTCACTTTCTCCTCGTCATATGGCATCACAGTAGGTTCGCCGCCAATCTGCGGGGGTCAATGGGACTGGGGACCTGCTTTAGATGGGTGTGACGGTAAATGGCATAGGTACTATGTACATTAGTAGCAAAGCATCGTCAGTCCCACGAACAGCGCCGCGGCTTTATGTAAAGATGCTTCGGTTACCTTTGGCGCACGGAATCATAGACTCGTGACCAGTCTCACGTGACTCACAGTAGACCCAGTCTCGGTATGGCAGACGATTAGAAGATAGTCGTTCTAAATGTTGCCAGAGAGACTGGTCGAACTCATGAGGCGTGTCGTGGAGTGCCATCTCCACTTGAATTCTTTTGTGGGGACTTAGAATTTTCATGCATTCAAATCCTTGCGCTGCCTCTACCGACCTCCACTCGCATTTCTGCCACTCACATTTGCGGGAAGAACTACTTGTCTTGTATAACGCTACCACTTTTGTCGATTGAACAAGCTCAAATCATGTGCAATGCTTACATGTAATGATTCACTAACTACTACTAAGACTGCATTGCAAGCTTCAATGACTGAGTTTTTGGTATCCCCCGTTTGTGTTTCTAAAGACAAGTATAAGTTCCCAGTGAAGAAGACAAATCACTAATACATTGAGAACTACCTAAAGACAAGTATAAGCTACTAAATCGTTAGCAGCGAGTTTCTGTCATACTGAGCGAGCTACTTACTTCCCAGTGAAGAAGACAAATCACTGGGAAGTCACTATACTACATAATAGCACATACATATACGTTGTTTCACTGGATAGGAGACGCAAGCACAGACCATTACCAATTGGAGTGCCGAGCCAAGCCGAACCTACTTGACGCTTGTCTCCTTACAGTTTCAAGAGTCCAAGAGGCTGAGGGATGAATGTAAAGGTCTTACTTTTTCACACAAACAGACTGAGCCAATAATGTGTATTGGTGTCTGTGGTTGTGCATTACAAGTCAAGATTCATTGTTAGATCCCAGATCCGACTTCCGTTATTCTGACATTTTTGCATTTCCGATAAGCCCTTTTTCTGCTTATTCTGATATACCCCCATTTGATCATTCTTAGTCACGATCTATTTTCGATCCCATCCCCGTATACTTTATCTAGATTTCCGTATCCGTTCTGATCTCAGCATTCCGTATCATGCACTCTTGTATCTTCCATTACCGACTTTGGAATTCCATACACCCCTTTAAATATGCCTTCTTACTGAAGCTTTTTCTTTAGCTTATATATCAACAGAATGTACTGATTCTTATCTATATTGTTCAAGTGTATACATCCTTATATGATTAATCATTATATTGAAACTCCGAATATTTCGATTTCTGACATTCTTCTGATCCTCCAAAATATCCGCTCCTTAGCTATACTTGCTTTTCCGTAAAGCCAAACTTCACTTGATATTCATTTATTGTTACTCCTCGACCCCTTCCGCATTGACTTTTCAGAACTCCAAAATCTCCGAAATCTTCCACTCACTCGATAAGTCTCTTGATGTGCAATTGTTACTGATCACTCTGTGTAGACTGACCATTGGTATTCTGATATTCCCATCTGGTCAAAATCCGAAATACCAGGGCACAGGAAATCCAAGAGGGTGCAACCCATAAGTTGAAGCCAACACCCATGTAGATCCATTTCCAATTCTCCGATCTCCGAGTTCTGATATCTCCAAACACCTCTGAGATTCCAACATCCGGAACTCCGGTTAATGAGAAATCCAGCTCAGTCAAGAATCAAGTCCCTAACAGTATATATAAGCTAACACTCTTGATTTCTACAATGTCTTCCGACATCTGAATCCAAACACTCTCAAATGACAACATCAACAAATCAACCAACGACGACATTAACCCATAAAGAGAAGAATTACATCCCATCTTTGGTAACAACATCGAAAACTTCGACAACATAAGTGTTCCGATGACATTAGCAAATGCCTTATAGACAAAGACTTCAAACCTGAGCACATCCTGAAGAATACTGATAATACAACCTCAACCCTTCTTTCTGATGACCTACGATCAATGGCAACAATTTCCAACCATATCCCAACTTTGCTGACACCGAAACTTTCCAACATTCTTGGACAGGAAGGCAAACTAATACCACAGGAGAAACAATGACATATCAATCAGAAACTATGCCTCTACTGTGGAAGACCTGGTCATAAAGTAAAGACTTGCCCAAAGTCATCATCCTTCACCAGGAAAGCAAAAATCTGAGCTGAAGTCATCAAACCAAGCAATCCCAACAACAAGGACCTCTTAGAGGTCCTTCCGAATCCCAAAATTGACAGCTCAAGCAATCCTCGAGCACGATTCCATGTTCACATCATTATTCGTGCCTTACCAAGATTATGACAGATGCTTTCTGAAAACACCTCTCAAACCTAATTACCGACAAATCCCTTCAAAGATCTCTGACCTTACCTTCAAATTCCAACATCTCCAAAACCAATGCCAAATGTTTCGACTGATCATCACGTCTGAAACATTCACCCATACAGAATCCTGCCTTTTCCACAGGTCTCCGCTCTGTTTCCTGACGACATCTTATGTTACACTATCTAGTAGGCTTATTCATGCCAATCACATTCTCCATCCAGTGAAAATCCCGGTTGTTATTACAATGTGTATAACACCACTTGTTTCTAATTGTTCAGACGTGCTGGGAACACCACTAACCCACCCATTACAATCCATTGATTGACAGGGCATTGGGTAGTACCTAGTTCCGCACTCCTTAACGAGAAGATTCAATTCTACAACATTGTAAGAAACTTATTGCATCACACGAACAGACTGTGCCAATATGTATTGGTGTCTGTGACTAGTGTGGTTACAAGTAAAGTTATGCTTGCTTATCTAATTACCTGTGGACAACTGTATAGTTGTCCACTATCTACAGGCACCCCTAGTGGGGGGCTTATATAATACAACCCATAAGCCACTCTGGTGACTTATATACCCTAATTAGTAGCATATATGCTACTGTAAGAATCTACATTCTTACATCCTCCCCACAGACCAAACCTCAGGAAGGTTTGGGAGATTTTATGCTGATGGGGGATCAGCATATATGGGTGCAGGCGCAGTCGATGACGACTGCGCACCTACTTCAATGGTGTTGTCGTAGTAAATGGAGTCAGATGGATCAACTTCCAAGGTAGTGTCATCCGCTGTAATAGTGGGTGCAGGTGGGGGAGCAGACAAGGTGGAAGGTTCCATAGTCAGCACGTCCGTACGTGCCTTCGAGCGGGGAGGCCCTCCACCATGTCCATCGAGTGATGAACTGTCGTCCAATGTCAACAGTTGTCCCCAAAAGCCTGGGGGATGAGGGGGCATGGGTATGTGAAGGCCAGTAAATGTTTGGCCTTCGCGAGCATCGAGGACCCTCTGTGCAGTCTCGTTATAGCAGATTTTGCTCTGCTTACGCATGAAGTAGGGCTCAATATTGATGAGAGCCCTACCAGGATCTACACCTGTGTATGTGCCTAGCCATTGGGCTAGCTCATTGAGAGACGTACTCTTGTGAGGGTGTTTCCATTCGAACGCCTTCTCGATGCTGGTAGACAACAGCATCGAGAGATCTTGCTGCCAGATTGAACTGGCAAGATCGGCCCACTGGCCATGGACTGTAAACAGTTCCATTAACTTTTGTAGAAAGACCAGGCTGACTTTCTTTGGCTTAATTAACTTAAGCCATACCCATACATCAACATCCTCTAGACAGAGGGTGTTGTCTCCATTCCCGCAGATAGCAGGTGATACTCCCTCTGGGGAGTATTCTATCATGGGCAACACATCCCTGAGATTGGGAGGCATGTCATGTGCAATCTCGAATGCTGGCATGCTGCGCGGTGCTGTGTGACAAGGCAAATTGCACGCAAGGGTAAGCTGCTCAACAAATCTTGGCTTGTTGAGCTTGCAGGTGTCGAACCACTCTGTGGGTCAATAACTTGTTTGCACTGCCATGGGATGTGGTGCTTTGCCCAAAGGGTGGGGTAAGAATACTGTCTGCATTGCAGGTGGGTCACCAATGGCGAGAGAAATACGAGCATGCAGCGACACCAGGTAGAGCACTGCCAGCATTCTCTGTTTAGATGCTGTCTTGTGACCAGATCAACTGGGTCCTACTGGTGGAGCACTGGTAGTTGGTGTAGATGGAATCACTGAGTCCATCATCGAATCTGGCAGTGATGTCAGATTGATTATAGTCGGTGCTGATGGTGTCGACTTCACGGCAGATATTTTATCCGCCATTTTGTGATTAATCTGCCTCTCCTTATCGAGGGCAGTGCGAAGCATGTCGAGCTCTGAATGGAGCTTGTGTACATCCTCCTTGTAGGAGGCTACTGTGTCCTTAATAAAAGGACATGCCACTTTGGTGAGTAATGGTGGCCAGGCCACTTTTAATGCGTGTTCAATGTCGTGCATTCAAGGGTTGATAAGCCGCAGTTTTGCGGCTTGCAGCAAGTGCTGCATGTATGCGTTGCACTCCTGGCAGGAGTTGCATGGACGATTGCAATGGCATCCTTGACACCATGCACCATCCAGCTTTTCTCCTTTTGGAGCATAGCAAATTGCTCAGAGGCACTAGGGAGTGCCTCTGCTGAGTGAGGTATATGGGATGTGTCAGCGTTCATGGGTAGTCTTGCTGATACACTCGCACTGGTGCGAGTGTGGAAGTGGATGGCAAAGAGCCTTTAAGCGGCGATAAAATCGTCACTTAAATTCAAAGCACGCACACCCATAACATCATGTGACGATGTTGCGTTGCATGAATCACTGACATGAACTGTGTTCATGTCGAGTCCTTTTATTAAGGACTCCACCGTCATAATTCTTGTGCCTATGAGGCATGATTAGGAAGCTCTTGCTGCTTCCTAACTCCCCTTAGCTCTAGATAAGCATCTAGCCCTTCTAACTCTCTGCATGCAGAGAGTGGTTCCCAGGTGACATCTCCTAATGTCCACCTTACTTGTAGCTCCAGATTGGAGTTACTAGTCCAGTGATGAGTCAGAATCTCATCTACGAACCATTCTGGTTTGTCCTCCTTCCCAAAGTCGTACATATAATTTACATCACGATGAGGAAATTGTTCGTCGTCATTGGGTATATGCAGTCTGATTTGATTTGCATGAAACTTTGGTAGTATCCTCCTAGCTGTGAGCTCTGGAGGTAACTCAAGTTTCACAGTAGAAATGAAATTGCCCACTTCTATAACTAGATATAGCCCAATATAATTGGGCACTAACTTCTTTGCCCATCCTTTAGGTAAGGACAGGTTCTTTGTAGACAGATATACTAGCTGTCCAACTTCGTATGTTGTTCCTTGATGGCATTTCATATTAGCAGTATCTGTCTGCTGTACTCGGCTCACAATGATTGCATCGTGAGCATCAATCAGGTTCCACAATGCTTGTTGTGTGAAATGCCATACTCCTCTCTGAATGTAGTATCCACTGATAGTACCTGCCCGATACAGGGCAAGTATCCACTGTTCAATTTGAATGGTGCATATCCTGTGGTCACACTGACTGAGCTGTTCAGTGCGAACTCTACCATTGGGCATTTCTTGGCCCAATCCTTCTGATCACTCTGCACTACCGTGGGGAGTATTTGCCCTACAGAACAATTTGCTCGTTCTGTCGCTCCATCCGACGTGGGTGGAATGCTGTGGACATGAGCAGCTTTGTGCCCATTATACACTGCAATTCCCTCCAGAATATGGAGGTGAATTTGGAGTGATCCGATATGATCGACTCAGGTACTCCATGCAATTGTACTATCTCTTTGAGGTATAACCATGTGACTTGTTGTGCAGTCACTCTTGTCGTAGTTGGCACTAAATGCACCATAGACGTGAGTCTGTCAATCACGGCTAGTAAATAGTCATGACCCTTTGATTCTGGCAATGGACCAACAAAGTCCATTCCGATAGACTGCCATGGTCTATCAGGTATTGGCAGGGTATGTAATCACCCTGCTGGTTGTCTATTGTCCTTCTTTGCAGCCTGACAGGCTGCACAGGATCCACAGAATGACTCTATGTTGGCTGCCATTCCCAACCACCAGTACAATCACCTGATGTAATTATTGGTTTTGAATTGACCAAAGTGGCCAACTACTCTGTGTGCATGCTCGATAATTATCTTGACCATTCTCCTCCCCTTGGAAAAAAATTCCCGGGGAAGACACACTACGTCTTTATTGAACTGGTTCTTTGTCCAAACCAGTCCGTTTCTCACCCCAAATCGAGGGTGAGCCTCAGGATTTGCCAATACTTTCTTGAGTATTGGATCTGCTCCATAGCCATTGGCTACAGCTTGTTTTAGGTCAAACTCACATTCTACATGTGAATGTATACTCTCTGAGTCTGCACATGATGCTTTAACTAGTACATTGTTTTCCTCATTACCTTCCACCTGTGTGGAAGGTTCTTCCCCTGCTTGTTTCATCTGCTGCGCGTCTATGACACGCTGCTCTGTCGCATCTTGTAATCATTGTGACCATCGTGCTGCAGCCATTCATATTTCTACAAATCTATCTGTTGGAAGAAATTCTCCTTCCAGGTCTAGCTGCCCATCCGCGTTGACGTATTCTTCTGCTGGGTGACTTTCACCCTGCTTGTCGTTCTTGTAGTAGTGCGACAGACAGTTGGCTACCTTGTTCTCCACCCCTGGTACATGTACTGTGGTATAGTTGAATCTGGAGAGAAATTCCCACCAGCGCACCTGTCTGTCTGACAGATGCTGTTGTGTCTTAAAGTATTTGAGACCTTTGTTATCTGTCACCAGTGTGAACTGGCGACCTAGCAGCTTATCCTCCCACTTCATAAGTGCTTCAAGGATAGCAATTGTCTCATGCTCATGCGTTTTGTAACGCTGTTGCGTGGGACTGAATTTCTTTGATAGAAATCCTGCTGGATGACAAGTCATCCAGTCTGGGCCTTGTCTGTAAACTGCTCCAACTCCAGACTTGGAACTGTTGGTCACAACCCAAATGGGTTCTGTATTAGCATGATTTATAGGCTTCAAAATTGGAGCCTTACATGCTAGTGCTTTGATGGATTCACAACACTTATCCATCAAGGGTGTCCATTGAAATGTCCTATTGTTGTGTGCACTTCCTGATAAGGGAGTTGTATACGCCATCAAATCTGGCATATATGGTGCCAGATACTGCATGAATCCCAGAAACCATTGGACATTGTTAAATGTTCGAGGTCTTCTTCAACCTCGAACCTTCTGCATTTTATCTGCATCAGCATGTATGCCCTTGTCATCTATTATGTGACCAAGGCATTCCATGCGAGGTGAATACAAATTGATCTTGGATCGATTTCCGCTGAGGAACAAATGTGCCTCACGTAAAATATCAAACACCTTTTGAAGGTGTTTTTCATGCTCTTCTATAGAGCTTGAATAAATGAATATATCGTCCAAATATACATGGACTGATCGACCAATTTGGTTACGAAAAATCAATGTCATGAGATGTTGAAATGTAGATGGCATGTTACAGTCGCCAATCTGCATAACCCGGCTTTTGAATGTACTGAATATGGTTGTGAAAGCCATCTTGTCGATGTCCTCCTTGACTACACATATTTGTTCATATGCATCAGACATGTCAAGCTTGGATCGATATGTGGCACTAGCTACATCATGCTGGATCGTATCCTGGTCTGGGAAGGGTGTAATGTCCTTCACCATGTTGTCATTGCGTAGATGTAGGTCTATCGCTGTTCTGAGTTTTCCATTTTTCTTTGGAATGCATAGTGCTGGTGCTGCAGAATGTACAGACACTGATACCCACCAACTAGTGGTGGTATACTGGTTGACTTTGTCGATCAGTTCATTTTGAAGTGCTTCTGGGCACTTTGGTAACCGATAATGAAACTGTTTGGTTTCTTCTACGAACTTAATTTCGTGGCTGATCTCCCTCCAAGGAGGAAGTTCTAATGGCACACCTCCGAAGAGGTCTGCGTACTCTAGCTCCCATCTTTCCCTTAGTTTGGGAAAGTCATCCAATAATGGTTGTTTGGTGCCAGTACATCCTATGGTAATCCTGTTGGTACATTGGTCGAGTAGACCAATGTCAATGTTTCTTTGGTTTTCTTTCCATTTTCCCTTGTCTCACCTCCCATCTGGTGAGCTCATTGATGGCTCTACGTGCAATGAAGAGCCATTCACAAGTCATGGTTTGTGGCTCTTCAGTTTGGGCTTAAGACTTGCGATTTGAGTCTTGCATTCAGCCGGGTTTTTATAGTCCAGCTGCTCTTCCCAAGCATTTGCGTGGTTTGGAATTACTTCCTTTCCCATGCAGATGCATCCCTTGTCTCTAAAGTTGAGGGATATCCCTAATTTACATAGGAATGGTGTTCCTAGTATTGCATTGTAATAGTCTACGTTCGCTATATTGAAGTATTCCTCGATATTATGCTCACCAAAGTGGATGTTGTTGTGTGTTCCGTAGTTGATGGTCAACTTACTGCCGACACATGCTAGCTGTAGACCAATTGGACGCTCGAGTTTGAACATCTTAATGCCTACAGCATGTATGAAATCTGGAGAGAGCATAATTCCCTCACACCCACTGTCTAGTAGACAGTGGGCTCTGACTCCACCAATCTCCCAATACCCAGAGATTGTTTGGTTGTCTATATGTGCCTGTTTGGGGCACATCTTATCCTGCGGTCTGAACTGATGATCATAGACAGGCTCAATGGTCCTGTCTACGACTCCTGTGTGGGTGCGGAAGTCATTGTTTCGACTTAAACCACCACTGATTGTGGTAGTTGGTGTCTGTGCCACATATATGTGCCGCCTTTCTTCATACAATCCTCCTAGCAGAGGTACTCTGTCCGCTCGATATGAGCTTTGCGTTCTCGTATCATCGTCTTCATCCCATTGATAAGGTGTGAGCCCCAACTGGTAATCAGTGACTAATTTGCCGATTTCATTCTCATGGTCGTCCTGGACATCCATTTGCTCGTCCAGTTCGCCACTTTGTGGCTCCTCCTTCCCTTCTTGAGCACTCCCTGAGTGCTCAACCACTTCTTCCAGTGGTGCACCTGCTATGTGTGGTATATTCTTCCACTGTGGGCAATTCAGCTTGATATGCCCAACCTGTCCACACTCGTAGCACGTCATCTCTGTGCTACGTCCTTGACCCCCTGAACATCCAGAAGGTTTTTGTGAAGGATGGGAAGCAACAGGAGCTTCAGCTCCAGCTCTCTGCATAGCCTGTACCCCTGTTTGGGGTATGCTTGGTCTTGTTTCCGCTTGAGGTTGAGCATTCAGCGGACAATATATCGTCTGCTTTGCAGTAGAACAGCTTCCTGTATTGGGAGCTTGAGATGAGCTCGGCACAGCCTGATTTCGACTAGTTGTCGAAGTTGGCTTTGCCTGCGGCACGTGAGTGCTGCTAGGCTCTGTCTTATGTGACCCAATGTCATATCAAGACGCATCCTCTACAGCCTTTGTGGCTTCATATAACTCAGTTATTGAACTGAATTCTGTCGTGTAGCCTAATTTTAAGACTTCATGATGCAGCACTTCTCGAAGCGCTGCTACGAACTGTTTGCGGATTGTATACTCATCTGGTGGATGTATCATCCGTGCTGCATACTTCGTAATACTGTTCAGTAATTCCTGAACAGTTCTGGTCCCTTGCACAATTGTGTCAAACTTATTCGATGCATGCCTGTGCATGAGTGAATGAAGGAACCACTGTTGTAACCCAGCGATTTCACTTTCCAGGGTCCAGTCGATTACGACTCGATCATGATGCTCAATATTTTGAGCGTACCACTCCAATGCCTCGCCCTTGAGGCAAGTGCCTAAATAATTTAATTGGAGTTCCATGCTGGACGGTCCCAATAGACTATTCATGCCTAGCCATCTCAGGATCCCTGAGATAAAGTTCTCAAATCCTTTGAGATCTGCTTTCCCATCATATTCTGCTGGGTGAGGTAGTTTTACTCTGGCTTTGGCAAGCACAGATTTGTCTGGCTTGCTGCCCTTGTGTTTCTCAAGGGCCGCTCGCACCATCTTTGTGACTCCATCTACATATGTAGGTGGATTTCCTCCTACCTCCTGGATCCTCTGTTCAGGATCCGTGACTGCTAGTGATACTGCATTGTTTTGGAAACTGTGAACTCAGAACTAAACGTTGGTGTAAGATACACAATCAAGTTTAGTCTAGCCACTGATAGTGTTCAAGGGGATATCAACCAAAGACTATTTTAACGGAGAACCCAATTAAGAGATTCTACTCCGGTGTTCAAATAACACTATTACTTTGCAGTAACAATGCAATTCAAAGCACTTGTAGCAAGGCTACTAGTCTGGTCAAGATAATACTTGAAACTATGAGGGAGAGCGTACAGGGTTCCAATGCTTTGTTTTTATATGCAATATGGGGAAAGCAGACTTGGACGACTAGGCTCAAGGTTGCAACAATTGAATGGCTGTTCAACTGAAGGACTAAGAGGATAGCCAAGAAACAAGGAGTGAAGGGACAAGACCAACAACAGCAAGTTAAAACTAACTTGAGAGTTGATAAAGTCAACACTAACACAAACTAGTTAGCCAGGCAAAGGCCCTACAAGCAACAGTGCCCAGACAAGATAGAGTGTGGTAGCTTTGTGCTGACACAAGCTAGTAATCAAGCTAAGGCCCTACAAGCAACAGAACTTGATTAGATAGAAAGTGTACTACACCCCAACACTAGTTATTGATTAGACTTTGGCCCTACAAGCAACAAAGGATAATCGAATAGTAGTGGTGAGTGTTACCAACACAAACTATTAATTTAACTTTGGCCCTACAAGCAACAAAGCTTCAATTAATTAGAAGTGATGATACCCAACACAAGCTAGCAATTGATATTTGGCCCTACAAGCAACAAAGTATCAGTTAAAATGGAAAGTGGTGGTTTGCTTACACAAGCTAGTAATCTTTAACTCTGGTCCTACAAACTACAGAGCTCCAACTAAAGCAGCGAAAAGCTGAAGAGATTGTGCTTCACTCCTACAAAGTGAGAGGCAGACTGAAAGAGGCTCCTACAGAGTTTTTCAGCTAGGTCAAGTTCTTCAGGCTTGAACTGATCTGATAGAAGACTCAGGCTTCAGGCAGAAGTGGGGTGTGAAATGTGTGTGTGATTGATTTTTGCAAGGCTACCTAGAGCTATACTTATAGCTTTACATCTGAGACACCCTAGACACTTTAGGAAGGTCTAACAATAGAATGGAAGCTGCTGGAAGGTTCTGGCAGCTGCCATATATGGTTAGAATCTTCCAGAAGCTTCTACACTATTAATATGAAGCTAACTATTGGCTATAGACGACTATGATGTCACTAAATTACTGACTCATGAATAACTATGATGCTGAAATGATATCATAGCATTCAGGCTCAGATTTGGGGTTGTAGTGACGTCATAATGTCTCTAGCTAATTAATATTGGATGATAAATAAGAGGTCACCTGCTGTGGAGCTAATTAATGATCCTGCTGACCAATAAGTTGGCTTACCTCAGCTGCTGAGTTACCATAATGGTAATTATTGGTCAGTAGCTGAGTTGAAGCTGAGTTACTGATTTGGCAAGTATTAGGTCACCGACCCAAGTTGTGGACTCTTGTGGATCATTAATTGTGAACCCAGCAGCAGTGACAAGGAATAGAAAAATAAAGAGAACCACTGATCAGAAACACTTGGAACCCTATAGGCAGATTCTTGAGACTATAAGTACATTATAGGGATCCATAACACGCATGCAGTATCACTTGTATCTGCCTGTGCGGCCAGGGGACGTGAGTATTCACATCCTGCTGCACTGTGGATTGACAATGTCTTCATCAATCTGATACAATGGTCAACATTTGTCAGCCGTTAAGAATGCATCCCTCAGTCTATGACTGCTACTGAGGACGGATCAGGCCACTCTCGCTGACTCGATCAGTTTGTTGAAGGCCTCGCCTTTGATCCCAGCAGTATATGCCTCTTCGACTAGTTTATCCATGTGTTTAGCATGGAGTTCTAGCGCATGGTGCTTCCGTCGCACTGCCTTATGTTCGATCCTATCCCAGTGATCGAACTCACATTCAAGACTAATGTGAATGCTAGTTGTGGTACTGACACTATTGGCATCAGACTTCATCATCTCCTGCAGTGACTGTTGGGTCACTGCTTTGAGCACTTCTTGCTCATCATAAGTTTTTTGTGATCTGCAAATTCCTTCACAGATATTTTCTCTATCACGAGCCTCTAGCTCACAATATGTCTCCTCCTCAGTATGCCGGCGCATACTGACGCTGTCTTGTTCTATCGTGGCACTAGGTTCTCAAGGACCACTTCTAGTGCTTGGACCAGATGGAGGGGGCATCCTCTGTCTGTCTCACTTCCTGCAAGCCTTATCTGCTTCGCGGTCAACTTCACGATCCCTATTGGGATTGTTGCCACGCTCGGGGGCCTTTCCTCGCAAAGGTCCTTGTATTTCCTCCTCCAGGGACTGTATTAACAGTTCCATACCATCTCCTAGTGTTTGGAGTTGGTTTGCGGCATTGTCCGCTGCATGAGCTGCCTCAGCTGCTTGCTGGCTCACTTCACACATAGTGTCTACGTGTTTACAGCTCTCTTTGAGAGCCATAATCATCCAGGCAATGTGTCCAGTTGTATGTTCATATCGCCGGGTTTCTTCATCCCAGTGACAAGCATGATACTCGACAGCGCCTACTACACTACAAAAGACGCTCACTGCACACGCGCCTATCATCATCAGCTTTCGCCAGACCATCATCTGCTGTGCTACCTCCAGTCTGCCAGACACATCATCTCCACACTCATTCTATTTTTCATCGCTTCTATTTTCAATATGCCATCTAGCATTGCCGCCACCACGTCCCATGACTCATTTCAGATGACTGCCAAGCCAGACATACACGTTGGACCACACATCGAACTTCCTAGTCGACATTCTCCCCTTGATGTTCATTTGTCCAGTCCTCCTCCACAAGTTGCACATCGTCGGTACTATCCTCTATATGTCGAATCTCCTGAAGGCCCATACCGAACATTCCCCTCATATCCTCCTTATCACATTCACGATTGCATATGGGTATTCGATCAAGCCTTCCATGCTCCCTTCTACGTCATCGGTTTTGACCCAAACTTCGAACCAGTGAATGGTTGGCATCGTATCGTCCTCAGGAACAACTGGTACATCAAAGAGCACGGACCAGGAACAGAGAATTGCTACGGTTATGTGCCTAAGGACTTCGTCAAGAAGGGCTCGTCTTCGTTCCCTCTCTGGAGGAAATTCGTATCCAAGTGTCGTGATTGGTTCACATGTTTCTGAGTCATCATCAAGTCACATGACTCACTTACTCATCTTCGGAGATATTTGACAAGCAACTGGAATCCTATTGGATGGCTATGACTCATTTTTCATCACCTGACTCACTCGCTTCTTGGCTGTGCTTCTATTTCCAATCGTTCCACATGGTCTATTGTCTGTGACTCACTTCTATTCTATTTCTGGCTTCTATTTCAAATTCTCTGCCACATTTCCCTTCATTTCTTCGACCACCTGACTCAATCTTTTATTTCTTTACAAACCACCTTCCTATTTTGGTTTTCTGCCTCTCGCTGTTAGTCATTTCTCCTGTCTGCTGTCGACGACATTGTTGTATGGCATACTTGCATCGTTTGTTGTTCTGCTCATGTATATAAGGCCTGTTCTGCCTTAGTGTACCCCAATTCACCTCTTTCAGTTGGATTGACTCATCTAAGTCTAAGTCTAAGTCTACTGCTACGTCTACTACTACTATGTTTACATCAAGGCCAGCTTTGTCAATCATGTGACATTTTCTGTTGTATCTCGTCTACGCTTACGTCAGCATATTATGTCATCATCTTTGTCACTGCTACGTCCTCATCTTCATCTTTGTTCTACCTTTGTTGCTGCTGAGAGCAAAGCGCACTGAGCCGAACACCAGTGTAAGTAGCCGTGTAACAACGACACCGCTACCCACTGTCTTTTAAATCTATTTCCGAAAGTAAACCGACACCGGTGCACCGACCTTTGCTCTATTGTCCCTGTTTGGGACGGTGAACTTCACAATCTGCAATGTTCTTGGACATGTGGGAGCTGTGACATTTGCCCCCCCAGCGAATTGTCTGTGTCACTATTTGGTGGCTCTCTCGACTCATTGAGAGATGATCGTAACTTCAACCTAATCAAAGTTCTTTTAGTTCTTTTAACAGACAATATATTGTCCGTTTCTGATTCCTCGGGTGCGGATCTTCTTAGATCCGCCAATACTCGCTTTCGACTCCTAGAGTCGGAAGCTATGGGCATCGTAGTGATATGAGGACTAGCTATCCTCGTTGGTGTTCCTGTTTGCCTGTCCACATTGTGGGCAGGCTCAACTCTCCTGTCTGGGCCCTTGGCTGTGGCTCCAGATGTATCTTGATCCTCTCCGGATCTGTAAGGGGAACCCCTCATACTGCTCCCTTCTATTCTCCTTCTCCTATTCTCCTCTCTTATTCATGTTCACCCCTTCTATCCCCATTTCCCTTTTATCTCTCTTTTCTCCTTCCTGTCGTTTCTATCTAATATTCCCATTTCTTTCCTCCCCTCCTCTTTCCTACCCACTTCTACAGCTGGTGATGCTGTTCGCGATTTAAGCACCCACTTACATGTGCAAGTTGGAATCTACCTGGGCTACATCACAGGTCACGTGACTTCCATTTTAAGCACCCAAAACGTTCAGTCTGTTCAGAGTCTTTCCTTAGTTAGTAGCCACCTCGGCAGTGGGAATCCTTAGGCTTTTCTCTTTGGATTCCCATCTGCCAGGTATGTATCATTGGCTGTAGCCTTCCTTGAGCTTATATAATTTGGATTCCCATCTGCCAGGCTCTAGTGTGATATTCCACTAGCCCCAGAGGTTGCCCTTAGAGGATCTAGACATTCAGCTTCAAGTTCTTATCGAGGTCATAGATCTATGATCTATCAGCCACACTGTGGTGTTCTTCTATTGATTTAGAAGAATAGACAGTAAACATCTGTTTACTGTTTCCAAGAATTCCGGCAAGTGTTAACTCATCGGTTTGGGTATAAAAAAAAAGATCAGTTTGATCTTTTGTTATCACAGTGCTGCCAATACTTTTGGCAGTCAAAAATGTGTAATAATATTACTATTCATGCAAAACAGACTGAGCCCATAATTTATTGGTGTCTGTGATGTAGCGTGGTTACAAGTAAAAGTATCTTGCTTATCTAATTACTTGTGGACAACTGTATAGTTGTCCACTATCTACAGGTGCCCCTAGTGGGTGGCTTATATAATACAACCCATAAGCCACTCTGGTGACTTATATACTCTAATTGGTAGCATATATGCTACTGTAAGAATCTACATTCTTAAAGGGAGGTGGTCTATCAATTTTAAAATATAATGGCAAAGGCAAAATGTCCTGCAGTGAAACACTGGAAACAAATCAAGGTGTCCTGAGTCAGGGAATGCTTGGAACATCCTCTGGAAAGCTATCATGTTAACATTGTGTATGGACTTGTAACATGCTTGTTTTATTTAATATGGCCCAGATATGTTTCAAAGCCAGACATAAATGGAAAAATTAAAATGTTCATAGCATGTATTCCATATTATCACAGGATGTTTTGTGTGTGCACGAGTTGATGGCACCAAAATCACTCAAACACCCTATGGCCTTGCAGATGGCACCATCATTGCAGCTGATGGTCAATTTAACTATTTTATAGCTATTATAACTCTTATTGTCAAAGTGCATAGGAACAAGCCATCATATACAATGCCATAAGGCTAATATTGCATTTTTGTTACTAAGCACCCAACCAAACCATGACAGATTGGTTGGGCACTTTTTCACTCACAGCACTCACATCTCTATTGAGCATCACACACACTTGTGAAACAAACCTTTCTGTAATTCATTGGATGTCTTTTGATAATGTAGGAAGATAGAGACACAGTGTGAGTGGTGGAAACCTCGGCTGTGAGTTGGAGCAATGCAAAGCTAGGAGAATGGAAATAACACCAGAAATGAGCAGGAGTTCATGCCCCTTATCATTGAGCCCATTCATATCATCCCAAAAAAACATGGAAAAGTGAGTAAATGGGGTTTTCATGCTAAATTATGTCTCATGATTACTTTTCACTGCAAAACATTTTACCTTTGCCATTATATTTGATATTGATATGTGCATGCGCTACAACAGGTATGCCAAATATTTATTTTGTGTCATTGACAAGTAAACCAAAAAATTGGGATTAAAATATAAATAAGTCCTTGGAAATATACAATTGTATGATACATTTGAGAAATGCAATCACTCTTCACTGGATGACATGTGAGGGGTCAGCTCTGACCCTTATGTTTGAGATACCACCCTAAAGCCAAGAAACTGTGGAGATATGTTGCATATCAAGCATCACACACACTATCACACATAATTGTGCACCTTATCACCAAAATGGTAACTCCAACATTCAAGTTGGCAGAGTTTATCCACATGTGATGTATATGCATTAGTTCCATGTCTAGTGAATCAATTACTTATATCAATGCATTTATATCACTCTGAAATGGAATTCTTTTTTCACTACCAAAAAAACAAAAACATGGAGCAGGAATACAATGTGGCATGTGTATATGCAAGACCGTCGACTTGTGGACAGCATTGCAGTCACATGACTATAATCCTGGGCTGGATATCTGAGAATCTGGAGACAAACAAAAAAAAATGAGGCCAAATATTGAAATGAATGACCTAGGAAGTTGAAGAAGGGATCTGTATGTGTGCCAAGAGTTAACCGAGACTGGCTGGCTGGGCCTCATTGAGAACTGACCAGAATGGAGGCCCAGACATTGGGTTGTTCCCCCAGTGACCCAACCAGGACCCCAAAACTTTTGGAAAACCCAAAAGGAGACATGTTTTGTGGTCTGCTTGCACAGTTTTCTTATGTAATCTGTGAACAAAAGTGCAAAATCCCAGATTATTGTGGGAAAACAGTGCATGATTATTTGAGACCCAAAAACACCAACTGGCACCAGAGACATGATACAAAATGTACCCAGAGAAAAGTGTGGGAAAATTGTGCAAAAAGATCGAATTTTGACACCATTTGCATGGTGAGAAATTTGAAAACATAGTGTGTTTTTGGTCAACATTTGTTTGCAGATGTTGAACAAAGTTAGGATTTGATTGGGGTGAAAATTAGGAATTTGCTTCAGGTTTGTGTCCCACACAATTCAAGGCATTTTTGTTAATTTTATCACAATTTTCACACCCAAGGATTTTGTAAACAAAGTTACAATTTTCCCAGGGAGAAAATCAAGAACAAAGAGGAAATTGATTACCATTTTCCTGCAATATCCCCTTTGTTCTCAATTTTCTCCCTGGGAAAATTGTAACTTTGTTTACAAAATCCTTGGGTGTGAAAATCATGATAAAATTAACAGAAATGCCTTGAATTGTGTGGGACACAAATCTGAAGCAAATTCCTAATTTTCACCCTCATCAAATCCTAACTTTGTTCAACATCTGCACCCCAAACAAATGTTGACCAAAAACACACTATGTTTTCAATTTTCTCACCATACAAATGGTGTCAAAATTCGATTTTTTTGCACAATTTTCCCATGCTTTTCTCTAGGTACATTTTGTGTCATGTCTCCAGTGTGGTAAAAACTGATTCTTTCCTTCGTAAACTCAGGGAATCAGAACAGCCATATGTTATCCACCAGCACCCACTGGCGACCGATAGCTGCAGAGAGACTTGTCACTGGGTATTAACCACATCCCTGTACTAGGCTTACATAGACTAGTTCTAATAATTCTGTCAATGGGAAGAGACCAATCCCAATCCCATTACGTAATCTGGTTAGGATCTCCGAACATGTGTTTTCCTTAATCGGCCTGCGGGATATCAAAGGCAGCCTTACGAAAATGAGCATGCCAGCTCCTTGCGTTCCCCGAACCTAATACTCATCATCACATGTAGGTAATACCTTGCTTTGATCCGCCATTGCGCTCGCTACAAAGCTACACTCGTTTCTCTTGGATTTATCGGAGTATGCAAATTACTTACCGCCCACACAAACTATGCGGGGAGTATTTTGTGAATCAACTTGTTCCCGCAAGCAGCGCCAGGACAAAAACAGAACAGCGGTGGGAGAGACGGCCAGAGCGAGGGTTTGAGGCTGTTAGGACGCTGAAGGAATAATGATAGTTATTTGGTGAGTAAAATACAGATTCCAAGTACTCACAATACGGCGGAGCTGGTGCTCAGGTTGTGTATTTTTGAAACGTTAATAGTAACAACCGAGGATATCTGTCGAATAACCTACAATTTATTGTGAGATTTTTGCCTCGTCCGTGGACACTGATGCAGAGCAGAGATATTCCTTAGAGCTCTGCTGGGCCTCTCCAGTCTCAATCCCATTGGTTATTATAGAGTTGTCAGCTTGCCGCCAATGCCCGAAATACGGAGGGATCATAAAAAATACATACATGCAGCCACCCTGAAGCTGGATCACCCTCTTTCCAATATCTCGGGGTCCTTCTCAATGGTGGCTCGAAACTTAACGATTATAATTCAGCAGGCGCTTTATGAACCGAGTGACCGCAGACTGTATTGACCCCGTCTGAACTTAGGTCTGAATCTGTGATCGACAGTAGGTATTACAAATGAACAAATATTTTCCCTAACGACTTTGTCCCAGCCACCCTCATACAAAGAATCATTGGAATGCTCACACAGGCCCCACCGAGCCCCGGATCTTGGCTCAGCCCTCAAACTATAATCGAAAATCCAGGCCTCCCACTGATGTTCCCTGTCGGACGACAAGTCAGAGTCTCTACAAATAGGTTGGCGGAGTCAAATTTGAACAGAACTCCCATTCTTCAAAGCGGTGATTCCCGTTCAGAGCCCCGGTGAGTCAAGAAATTTCGCAGATTGATGTTTCCCCAAGTAGTGACGGTTTGCTACAAGTTCTAAAGTTCCGGCCACACATACCTCGGGAGTTGTGCTAGTGGTGCTCTCAATTGTTCTGAATTCTCACAAAATATTAGGTGAGACGACCGGCGGAGTTACAGCGTATGTCTCATAACGTTTCTTCCCATCTTCAGCACGTTATGAGCTGCAGTTGCAATAGCGCCAGCCAGTATATTCATATAGTCTTCGCACCCTAACGACAAATACAAGAGAACTACATGGAGTACAGTCAGTCAACCGATAAATGTGCAATACCCAACAATGTAAAACCCTTGAGATCACGGTGGCTGCCCTCTAGACGCTCGAGCATGAACTTCCATATAAAAGATCGCCCTGTTCACGTCTTCTTCTGGGCCTGAGTCTCCCACGGCTGCCGACTCTTCGAAAATTCTCTGGATGGCCCCTTTAACCCGCACCATATGACCTCCGTGAGGGCCGGTATAGTGGAACTCCCGCAGCGCCGCCCTTGCGTTGACGACGAGTGCATTACCATATGGCCGGCGGACCGCCTGGTACGCTTCGAGTGCGACTGGAAGAGATGCACGCGTCGTGCCCGTGGCCCGCAATATACGAGACAACACGTAGGCGTCCTGAAAGACAGTGAGAAGTGAATGCCATGGCGCAGAAGCGGACTCATGCTTACCTCGATGGCATACGCCGCGCTGGCGCCTATGTATGGTACCGCAGCGTGTGCCTGGATGACTATCAGGCCAATGACCACGCTTTAGAAGTAAAATGGCTTACCGCATCTCCAAGGAGGGCCACACGCCCTTTGGCGTAGAAGGGCAGAGGTTCCAAGTCCATAATTGCCCACTCGATTGCCGTGTCGATGCTCTGTAGTGACCTGTGAGGCCGTGTGCAAGGATATGAAATGTGGTATCACGTACGTTGATAATCTCTACCACCTCAGGGTCCCAATGTGTAAAACGCTGCGTTATCTTTTGCTTGCAAGCCTCCCGGTCGACGTGAGTGGACCAGGAGGGCAGTGGCCAGCGCGTGTTCTCCATGGCAGGGTTGGAGATGGACACTGCGATATTCAAGGTTGCTGATTCTGGGTACCCAATGATGTGCTGCGCGACGGGGTTGCTTTAGCTTTGCACGAGCATAGAGCTTGTGGCCCTGACTAACCTGATGTTTGCCCAAGTACTGAAGAAAATGAAAATTTGAAAGAATCAATATCTTTTCCAAATGCATGCACCAAGCTTACTATTTGGCCGCTGGACAGCAGACTATGATGTGGGTTTCTGGCAGCAATCCGGGCTTTCGGAATTATACACCGGTACGAAATCGTGCCACTCCACCGTGGCTCGATATAACGGACATACTCCTTCCTCCTAGTACGTTCAGCTTCATGCCGCATCATCTGTGCGCGAGTCGCGGAGCGTATTCCATCGCAGCCGATGAGAACATCGCACGCCGCGCAGGTTCCGTCGGCGAATCCGAGTTGGATGGGCCCGGCCTCGAGGTCACCCACGTATTTGCTTAGTTGTTTACCCAGATGAATATTCCGGGATGGGATGCGGCGCACCAGCAAGCGGATGAGGTCGGCACGGCGCAGACTCCAGGCATCTGCGATACCCAACAATTTTTGGTGAGTGCAGGCGAGTCCGGCGCGATCGGTGAACGTACCTTTGAAGGGAAGTGTTCCAAAATCCTCTTCGGGTTGTCGAAAGCCCCGGAGACTGAATTTTGTTGCTGGAACAGGGATAAGTGGCTGGTTGGATGGCTCGAGGGAAATACAGGAGAAACACACGTGAACTAGTAGACGCGGAGGCATTGACGCATTCATTTGTGAGGCCCATCAGCCGCACAACCTGGCGGACTCTCCCCCAGAGGGTGATGTTGGCGCCGATTTCCTCGATTCTTGGGGACGCTTCATATATGTCGACTTGAATGTTATTTTCTTTCATCAGCTCCACCGCCAAACACAACCCTGCAATACCTCCTCCACTGTAGTTAAAAATTTAGTGAGTTTATCTTAGATGGTGGGGAGCGAAAAATAAAAATGCACCTGATGGCGACAGAGAATTTACTCATGCTGAAGGAGGCGGTCACACAATATCTGCAGGTGTAGAGCTCTGAGATGTTCTCTTATAGAGATGGGGGATGGGAGGCCTTTGGACGATCAGGTACTCCGTCTAGCACGGAGTCTTAATTTCCGTGCAAGCAGGACATCATTTTTGTAATTCCCAGAACGCGCGAGTGCAAGGGAGCACTCAGCAAATTAGGTCTTCGGCGGCAGTCTGGTAGCAGCTGAGGGTGCAAGGCTGCTCTTCTGTGCAGGTCCGAGGCCCAAAATCGACTACATATGACTCCTAGTTAGTAGGGCTACTATCATAGAGATAGAGTTTAGGGCACGGGTAAAGACAACACCCTCACAATCCGTTCCGAAGAGCTCGGGCTAAGCGTTAGGCGCCCTCTAGGCGGAGCCGACTTTGTCGGGTCGAAAGCCGAAGCCAACCCTCCTGTTGGCACATCGAGAAGACTGGCCACTTCTGCTTCTGCGGACACTGCACGTTTCCCAGGGTTCACGTCATTTTAGGCAGAGAAGCAACCGTGTAGACATGGCCTTGGATCCGTTCTGCACGGTTGTCCTGACACGGTGAGAACATGCAATCACAGGGTGATGCGCGCACGTACGTATATGAGAGAATGCCGTTGGACACGGAAGGATCGAACCAACGTACGGCCAACCATCTCCGCCGTGAGCTTATTTATGTTTCTTTTGGTGCTGCTTGCTGTGAAACTGGGCAGCGCCTGCGACCCAGTCGGAGCCCGAGCATCTCGGGGCGATTGATGAGCCAGGTCAAAGCCAGTTGGGATTCAGGCCCTCGTAAGTAGTAGATAGAAACTTAGTAAACGACAATCGTTCTCGCCAGTATTTAGAGACCCAATTACTGGCAAGACTAGACATCCATCCGGCTTCGATTAGAATAAAACGCGAAATTCCTGTACTTGCTTCGTCTTTTCACTTAAGGTACGATACGACGCGCTCTGAGAACATCGCCGAATTTCTACCACGGTTGTGGCAGCGCAAAACGTGGTGAGTTATATCCGAGCGTAACGGAGAATTAGCTTAATTAGCAAGCACTTACTGAACACGGAAGTCCACAAGCTTTTCACGCCAGAAACTGCGGATGTGAACGTGACGTCTGACGCAAGAACTCGATTTCATTTTCAGCTCGAAGACGCGTACCAGTACGTAGGGGGACATCGGCTAGACCGCAACGACGCTGCATTTAAATCACTCAGCTCTTACAACTGAGTTGAGTTCACACTGGCAGGCACGAGTAGCTGATGAACAGTGCCAATATTGGAATCTCCAACTTGAATGCTTGCCTAATTCAGTCTAAGCAGTGCAAGCTTGAATCTTGTCACAGGGTCAAGGTCGGTGTGTGGGGTATGGGCCACGACTCCGTTTGATTTTCCCAATACGTATGTCATGCAATTACAAAATTGTCGCTGTGAATTTACAGTGATATAAGTCAAGTTGCTCCGCATAGAGGTGCCCTAGAAATATTTACGCTCATAAAGGTTCGTGGAACGTGGGGTTTACCGTACCGTATAGCCAAGATCTAGAGCTGTACTAATTACTTATGTCAAGCTTCAGGTGGCTGTTCACCGGCGCTAAAATCCAAAAAATGACACGTGACTATTTATAGGTTCATATACTTATTATTCATGTCTAAATTTTTTTTTTACCTGTAAGCTATTCCAGGCATTTCCAGATTTTGGAAGTTTGAATCATGTTTGTTGTTCGACTTGATTACTATCTGTTGCGGCTTAGAAGTCAAGCCAGTAGCAGGAGGCCGGGCCCGGGATTTTGTCATACCACATAAAGTAAGATTTGAATGAGGAGGGTATGTTTAAATTATATGATGCATTTTATTTATCTTGCTGTTTCTTCTCTTTGTTTTCAATTTTTTTAAAAAGAGCAAGTCATGTGAACCGTGGAAGGCATTCAAGTACTGCCGCAATGGGATAGATACGTTTATTTAATGTTTTATTAATTGTATAATATAATAAGCCGGAGCACCGATAGATCCAGGAAAGGGGCCTAGAACCGGCGTCCAGAAACGCAGACAAGTCAATTCTCCGTCTATACAAAGAAGCAGACTCAGAGGCCACTTATAACCAATATCCGTACGTTTCCATACTGGCCTCCGAATTGAAGTTTTTCACTCAAATCGTGATATCCCTTTGCCCCTTGTCGTGTTTATTTCAATGCCTTGGGGATTTGCATCACAATTCACACTCAAAAACTCTATATATGCCTTGTTACTTGATTCCCAATTGGCACCGCGAATTCCCGACACATATCATCATTATCATGCCTGATGGCAACATTGTTTTTTCCCCCTTACAGTGACGTGGGTGTGCAATGAGCGGAGCGCTAGGATGGTAAGACAGTGAGGCTCATGGCAACATTATTCAATTTACGAGTCTCATGAAGCTTCGTTATCAGCGGCTAACCACCCACCTCTTCCTCAGTAGCGTTCGTTACCTTTGGCGCGCTCCAGAAGCACGACTCTCGGACGTTTCAGGAATAGACGAGGGCACACGCCATAAAAGTCGGAGATGAGCGAGGATATAAATATTACATTGCACCGAGAGTTATCAGAGATGGTTTCGAATGAGTCAGAATAGTCCGTTCGTCGAGCAGGTCAAAGTTGGAAGCGATGTGGGTATCTACTTTTACTTGCACCAAGGAAGTGAGAAATTGAGAAGAAGAATGGACGAGAAGACAGAAACAATGAGGAGAAAGAAGAGAGGACATGGGAACGTGTCAATGTCCACGCACCCTCTCTGCCAATAACGACACAGCTCTGTCGCCATCAGCCTCTGGCCCCGACCCGCCAACGCGCGCAGCCTCGTCAAACACCTTGTTCAAGGACCAGGCCACGCGTGGAAGGTCGTTGCCGCTCGGGCCGTCGAGCTGGAACTCGCGCAGCGCGAGACGGGCATTTATCACAAGCTTGTTTCCGTACGGCCGGCGGATGTGCTGGAACACGTCGAGTGCGAGAGGCAGTGTGGCGCGTGTCGCAGCAGGGGACCCAAGGATGCGGGAGAGCACATATGCATCCTGTAGGATAAGTTAGTTTATATGGATCGGCAGGAAGAGGGTGGGATAGGTACCTCGATGGCGAAGGCGGCGCCTGCTCCAACATAGGGTACAGCAGCGTGAGCCTGTGTAGGATAAGTACAATGTCGAGTATGGGTTTGAAACGCGAAGGCTTACAGCGTCTCCTATAACAGCGACATTACCTCTAATGTAGAAAGGTAGAGGTTCCAGGTCCATGACTGGCCACTCAATGGCAGAATCTACGCACTGGAGGAACCATGTTACTCTTGATGTTCAGACGGATAGGATGGAGGCGACGCGACTTGCCTCGAAGATATCCTGCACTTCTGGACCCCAGCCTGCGAACTGCGGGACTACCTCCCTGGAGAATGCTTCCCGGTCAAAGACCCTGGGTTTATGGCCGGCGGGCCAACGGGCATTCACTTGAGCAAGATTTGTGGTGTTAACGGCAATGTTCAGAGTCGTCGGCGATATAGGATATCCTACTACGTGCTATACGAAGTAAAGGTAAACATGGGATAATATAAGCGTGAGGAATGACGGACACGAGTCTTCCCGATATACTAGAGGGCAAAAAGAAGTTAGAGATGCTCGCGATCAGGCAATAATACTGTACTCGCAGCTTGACCACCTGACAGCATGGGGTGACCTGGATGTCTAGCAGAGAGGTGTTTGCTATTGATCAAGATACGGTTTGCGATGGTCCCTGTCCAGCGTGGCTCTACATATCGCAGACACTCTTTGGATCCCGAGCTCGCCGCCTCGTGCATCATTATCTGTGCACGCACGGGGGAGCGCACGCCGTCGCATCCGATAAGGAGGTCACACACTGCACTCGTCCCATCCGCGAATTGGAGCGTCACCTCACCCGTGTTGGCGTCTTCGGTGTACGAGGCAAACTTTTTCTGCAGGTGTGCATGCTTCGTGGGGACACGGCGAAGTAGTATTTGAAGCAAATCGGTGCGGTGCAGGCTCCAAGCATCTATGCATGGAACCGATACATCAATTCATTGTCACATAAAATTAAAATAACAGCAGTGCACCTTTAAAGGGGAGTAGACCGTATTCTGTATGCGGTGATTGGTTCCCCCGTAGTTTGAAGCCGGGCGCTGGAGGAGGGGAAGGTTGGATATATTAGATATTTGGGGAGGATGGAAAAAAATAACAGATTCGCGTACATGCAGAGAGACCGCTACTGGACGCAACAACAATGGACGCTCGGATGCAGTCCTCAGCTAAGCCCATGAGATACAGGGCCTCACATACTCTTCCCCAGAGAGTGAGGCCAGCGCCGACTTCGCCGAACTCTTTAGACGCTTCAAAGATGTCTACCTTAATATTTTCCTGCTTGACCAAGGCGGCTCCGAGACATAATCCAGCGATCCCTCCTCCGCTATTTATTGCAACAAAATTAGCTTATCAAGGGGACGTTGGGATGTTCTGAGGGCTCACGTACACAATGGCGACCCTAAACTTGGACATGATGATAGGAGTGGCGCAAAACGTGGATCGCAGTGTATGCGGGGCAGACTTTAAAGGCAAGCATCGTGAGAAAGCAATTGTCAGGGATTGTGGCGAGAGGAGGATGGAGTAGCCAACGCGTGCATCCGCTCAGATCGGAGAGCGAGCGTTCCGTGCGAGCAGGAGCGTACTATCCAAGTTAAGAGTTGAACGCGAAGTTATCCGTGCCGAGCGGATTTCATGGTTCCCGGCCAGAAGTTTGAAGAAGAATCATTATTCGCAGCACAAACGTTTTCCTTTCCCAGTTTCCTAGGATGGAGCCTTGATGGAGCCGGCTGTCAGTGTCTGCAGCGTGCCCCTCGCCGCCGCGGCAACACCAGGCACCCGCACGCGACATTCACTAACAGTTACCTGAGGACCCCTGGCTCCTCTGCTATACTGGACCAAATCCGGCCTTTCAGTCTAGACCTGTCTTACCATCCCTATGGGGAAGTACCTGTGAATAAAATAACACAATTTGAATTATGGTACCGTGTCCAATCGAGTGCGTAACAAAATTTCTAAGGAAGTATATGTGCGAAGAGAGTACCAATCTGGCGAACCTGGTGTATACAGAATGTGGACAGTCTTTGGAGAGGGCGGCCCAGATATATATATGCAGTGTCGGAGGTCCTAGAATGAGCTCATTGTCAGACGCGGTAACTTATACGTAGTACCACGACGATATCCGATTACATAGTACTCCTTATCAAACTACAGTGATTTTTACACCGGTACGGCTCAGTCGAGATCAACCGTCGTCACCTCCCAGTCCGTAAGAAGGTCTATCCATTCTTTTTGATCAGAATCCGAGAGTGGGAAACCGGTCTCGACGCACCTTCATTCAGTCCATTCAACGCCTCGATCTCTTCGCTATTCAGCTCCCACCCAAATATCTGCGTGTTCTCCGCAATCCGCTCTTTACGGACACTCTTAGGGATCGGCGCATATCCCTTCCAGGCGCAATTCAGTCCGAGGCCTTCTTACGTAGAATTATAATTAGAAGCACAGACCTGCTGCAACGACCAACGAAGCAGAATCTGTGCTGGAGTTTTACCATGCGCCTTCGCGAGCTTCACGATCATGGGGTGGTCGAACCGCATGCTGCGCACAAGTGGAGCCCATGCCTGAGGATGGAATAATAGAATAGAATGTCGAACTCATCGGAAGTTGGAGATTATATACCTGCAGGGTAATGTCGTGTTCGCGGCAATAGTCTACAATCTCGACCCGCCTCATGAACGGGTGTAGGTCGAGCTACCAAACGTGATGCGTCAGTGGTAGATAACAGCACCCACATATAGGCACACCTGATTTACTGAGGGCCAATGCTCTTTAGGCCAATGCTCCACAATCTCCTTGAGATGCTCGACACCGAAGTTGCTCACACCCACGCTCCTAATTTGGCCAGCCTTCTTTGCTTCTACTACAGCCTCCCACGACTCGCGCCGCATCTGCTTCCCGCCAATGGGTGAGTGAAGCAGGTACAGGTCAATGTACCTGTGTATTGGACAGCGCAGGGTCAATCGGCGGCACGTGGTCAAGCTATAGTCTAGAGCAAAGACGCACTCCAACCCGCTGTCCCTCAGGCTTTTTGCGAGGGCCCGCTTGACCGCTTCTTTACCCCGGTTGTACATTAGCTTCGTTTCAAAGAAAATGTCCGCGCGGGGCACGGCGGGGTTGCGTGCTAGGAAGTCGCGCACGCCCTCTCCCGCAGGCCGCTCGTTTTCGTACCATTCAGCGCTGTCCTAGAATAAAGTTGTGAACCGTGGATGAGTCGGATTCGGAATGGCACACACTATAAGCCTGTATCCCGCCTTTTCGGCCCCGAATGTCAGTGCGCGGTTGCCATGGCGTAGGAACACGTGGTATGCGGACCTCTAGTGCCCAGAACACGCTCTGGCGGGTCTCCTGGTCGTTCATCTCGTATACACCTGATGAGCATGAGCGTACGACATCCCTCTTACCTTCAAGTGACACACCTAGCCCCAGGACAGGCATTTCGACGCCATCGTGCAGCTAGCGGATAAAGATCGATACAAAACGTGAGCCTAAGATGGCTGATGCGGTACTGCACCTTAATCCGAGAGTCGATCGTGAGATCCATTGTCTGGGGATGCTTGTTATGGTCAAAGTGGTCTTTCACGTGTGCAGTCTAATCGTTGTCGCAGGAAAGTGCCGAACAATCTAGTCTAAGAGCAAACTGAATTTAAAATATATCTGCAACGTGTTTGCCTAGACACACTTGTAGGAACGTTCAACAACCAAAGCCAAGTAATCTTACGGGACGTACATACAAACTCATAATTGAGAAGAGCGTGCCTAAGGATGCATGACTACTAGGTACTAAGTAGGTACTCACCACTTGAATTCACGTCTAGACTTTTAATTTCACGCGCCCGCACTGATCAAGTTACTATGGTTGCCTTGGGATCCAAGAATAGGCCGGTTGCATCAATGGTGGCGGTGGCGGTGAAGGCGACGAGTACAGTGTTACAGGACCCCGGTGACTCCCAATTTTGCTTGTAAGCAAACCGCCATTCCTCATTATGTGAAGAATGGGTACAGGTGCAACGTATGTGTTATTCGCCAGTAAGTCAAAAGTTGTCATATCCCAACAATCTAGTGGGAAAAATTGTCTGGTACTGACACCATTGTTTCGTAGTGTTTAAATACGCCAAACGATATAATAAAATTACAAACTACGATGTTGTTTTCTTCAGCATGTGTGTGAGGGGTAAATATACTGAAAGCTAACATCATTCTTCGCAGTCCCATTGAATTTGAGACTAATGGGACTTGCTGAAGACTTCGGTCTTATGTCCATATTTACTCTTACCCCAATCCTGTATTCGCTCCGTTTCAGATGTCTGCATTTTGTATCTTTCTGACTCAGACCATATTGATTTGTTATATATGACTCCTTCATGTACTTTGTTCTTCAGTTCGAATATTGACCTACCTTGACTCGATATCTTCTCACTTCCGTCTCTAAGCCTTATCTGACTTTCTGTTCTCTGACTCCTCCGACCTTCTCCAATTTCTCTGATATCCCGACTTTCTGAAATACCAGGACATGAAGGATCCAAGAGGGCGCAACTTATAAGTTGAAGCTGATGTCTGTATGTTCCAACCCCGACTCCGAATCCCGAACTCCGATATTCCAACATTTCCGACATCTGACGAGAAGAAATCTAGTTCATAACATTGGTTTACTTTCAGAAATGAATTCAAGAGACGGTGGGTAGTGGTGTCATCATTGCACAGCTACTAACACTGGTGTTCAGCTCAGTGCACTTCGCTATCAGCAGCAACAAAGGTAGAAAAAAGACAAAGACAAGGACATAGAAGTGACGATGATGATGATGTAATACGATGACATAAGTGTAGATGAGATACAACAGCAAGTGTCATGTGATTGACAAAGCTGGCCTTGACATAGATGTAGTAGTAGAAGTAGACTTAGAAGACTTAGACTTGAGACTTAAATTGAATCCAACTGAAAGAGGTGAATTGGGGTACACTAAGGCAAAACAGGCCTTATATACATGAGCAGAACAAAAACGATGTGAGTATGCCATACAACAATGTCATTGACAGCAGACAGGAAAAATGACAAACAGCAAGAGGCAGAAAACCAAGACAGGAAGGTGGTTTGTAATAGAATGGAGAAATGAGTCAGGTGGTTGAAGAAATGAATGGAAATGTGGCAGCGAATTGGAAATAGAAGCCAGAAATAGAACAGAAATGAGTCACAGACAATAGACCATGTGGAACAATTGGAAATAGAAGTACAACAAAGAAGCAAGTGAGTCATGTGAGGAAAATGAGTCATAGCCATCCAATAGGATTCCAGTTGATTGTCAAATATCTCCGAGGATGAGTGAGTTACTTGACTTGATGATGATTCAGAAACATGTGAACCAATCACGACACTTGGAAATGAGTCTCCTCCAGAGAGAGAACGAAGATGAGTCCTGCTTGATGAAGTCTTTGGGCACATAACTGTAGCAAATCTCTGTCTCTGGTCTGTGCTCTTTGATATGCCAGTTATTCCTGAGTATGATACGATGCCAACAATTTACCGGTTTGAAGTTTGGGTCAAAGCCAATGATGTAGAAGGGTGCATGGAAGGTTTGGTTGAATACCCACATGCAATTGTGAATGTGATAAGGAGGATATGAGGGGAATACTTGGAATGGACCTTCAGGAGATTCAATAATACTGATGATATGTGACACATGGAGGAGGACTGGATAAATGAGCATTAAGGGGAGAAAGTTGGTTTGGGAGTTTGATCCGTGGTCCAACATGTATCTCTGGCTTTGTGATCAACGGGAAAGAATCATGGGAGGTTATGGCAGCAATGCTGGATGGCATATTGAAAATAGAATTGATGAAGATAGAACAAGTGTGGAGATGATGTATCTGGCAGACTGGAGGTAGCACAGCAGATGATGGTCTGGTGAAAGATGATGAAGATAGGGGTGTGTGCAGTGAGCGTCTTTTATGGAGTAGTAGGTGCTGTCAAGTATCATGCTTGTCAGTTATTTACCCAGATGCGTATAATGGGTCTGGTCATGTGACTCAATTCAAGTCCTGCCCATGGCCAAAAAAAGAGGAACAGCACAGGTGCTACTTTTTCTTCACCATCCCACTACCACACTGGGACATCAGCAATGGAAATTCCAACACTCACACGAGCAATGTACACCACAAGCCTGCTGACAAGCAGGCTAAGACTCAACTATTGGCACTGGGGGTATGAGCAGATTTTTAATGTAAAAAATGTGATAAAAATGCTTTTCCCTTGCAGATGATTCATTCACTGTTCTGGTTGAAAAATCTCCCAAAAATGCTGCTTTTTCATCAAATTTTAGAACCTGAAAACCTGGTACATATTTCACATTTCTAGGCATGGGAAATTGATGGAAAATGTGAGAAATAATGAATTTATTCATTGATTTCATGCTACAAAAATGTAAGGACAATCTTGGTTTTCATTGACATTTTCAACAGAAAAGAACCAAAATTTATCCAAGATTTCATAGTAGAAAAAAGGTGAGAAAATTAGTAAAATATATGAGATTTTTCAAAACTATTAGCCAATGAATAATCTAACATTTTTCTTCAGTTCTGGCAAGGAAAAACCTTGTGGATAAATGTTTATCCAATGGATAATCATTCACCCATAGGCAATATATAACAAGTTTTCTGAACTGAAAAGGCAATGAAAAAGTCAATGGATAAGAGTTTATCCCTTGGATAATCATTCACCCATAGGCAATATATAACAAGTTTTCTGAACTGAAAAGGCAATGAAAAAGTCAGTGGATACAGAACATTTACCCCATATGGAAGAATGATTATCCATGGGATAAACTCTTATCCACTGACTTTTTCATTGCCTTTTCAGTTCAGAAAACTTGCTATATATTGCCTATGGGTGAATGATTATCCATTGGATAAACATTTATCCATGAGGTTTTTCCTTGCAAAAACTAAAGAAAAATGTTGGATTATTCATTGGCTAATAGTTTTGAAAAATCTCATATATTTTACTAATTTTCTCACCTTTTTTCTACTATTAAATCTTGGATAAATTTTGATTCTTTTCTGTTGAAAATGTCAATGAAAACCAAGATTGTCCTTACATTTTTGTGACATGAAATCAATAAATAAATTCATTATTTCTCACATTTTCCATCAATTTCCCATGTCTAAAAATGTGAAATACATACCAGATTTTCAGGTTCTAAAATTTGATAAAAAAAGCAGCATTTTTGGGAGATTTTTCAACCAGAACAGTGAATGGATACTCTGTAAGGGAAAAGCATTTTTATCACATTTTTTACACTAAAAGTCTGCTCATGCCCCCAGTGTGGGCACTGCTCAACTACTTGCCCAATATCAGAGTAAGACCAAGTGGAAGATTCACAGTCTGCCACACGTGATAATACTGTCACATAAATGCGACTGTGGGCCATGTGAGGCCCATGTAACTCACGTACTCACTGCCATGCAGGCTGGCAAGATGCACTTCAGTAAGGATGAAGTGCAGGATGCTATGTATGAGGCATATCCCGACCTTGCACGACAGTATACCAATGAAATAGACAAGCTTAAAGAAAAGCTCTCATACTGTGAAGAATGGTATAACAATGTGCGCCACAAATTAGATGCGGCATAAGAAAAAATATGCACCCACGAATCGTGTTCAGACAAGATGCAATCGCAGCTCAAAGATCAGGCCACACAGCTAGCTGAGCTGCACAAGAAGTGTCCTCAGACCTTTACCCAGGCAGTGACACAGTCATATGTACCACCACATCTGGCTGTAGACATACAGCTGCAAGGGGAGGGTGGTGAGCCACCTCAATCACCACCCCTCAGGTTGCCCTTGAGGGTGCACTTAATAGCAGGAATGAACGTCCCCATCTGGCCTGTTGAAAAGCCAGGAATGGCACCACCCCCACCTGGTCATGCATATACAATTGACCTAAAAATGGGGGCCCCAGTACTGTATGAAGTCCTGCAATATAGGCCATGGGAGGGCCCATCCTCTGATGAGGATAAAACTGCTGTTTGCACCATCAAAACATGCACTTAAGAAGTGCAAGTTACAAAACAAGGTTGCCCCCACCATGGGCGACCCCCCTTATTCTCAGACAGGGATGATTCCCCATCCACTTGGCAAGGCATCTGCACCCCGTGAGTGCACCAAAAGTGTGTGGTATGACACATGTGCTATCAATAGCCCACTGCTATTGCATGAATACAAGACAGGAGTCAATCTCCCTTACACTGAGTGTACTTCTGCTCAGAAGAAAGCCGTGGCTCATATCAAAAAGAGCCACAAGGAAAATCCTTGGGTGGAATGCTTTGCCATCCACCCTGATACCCCCACTGACTTGAAGTCAGCACTCATGCTCTGGATTTACAATCCAGAAGGACTCCCTGCTGCAATCAGGGAAGATGTGGATGTGTCGCTAAACCTGAGCAATGTCAATGTGTGGGTTTGGATCAACAAGATCACCCCACAGATGGACAGCATTGTCTGTAGGACAATGCTAGAGGCTATATTTTCCCAGAAGGGAAAATGGGAGAGCCTCGTAGGAGCTCAGTGGCACATGCCACAAGGAAATGGGGATCTGAGATCCTCTGTACCAAACAAGTTTGGTTGGAGCAGTAACACTCAGTCCACTAGCAAGAAAGACATAGTGCTGTGGCTGGGCCACCACAGGGGCATCGACCCCATCCATTCCACAGACCTGTTAGAACCCTACTATGAGAGGGTTGGCACAAAACTGTGCTGCAGTATAGCAGTGCAGTCAGCACAACAACGTGCTGTGGAACGCAAGGCCTTCACCCTTGCAATTGGACCTGTCCTGAAAGGGAAAGGTAAAGCAACTGAGAAGGCTACCTCCTCTGCACCACTACACATGCAAATTGACTATAGTGATATAGTCACTGACGTGGCACCTACAGGTGCTGTGGCTGCTTTGTCAGTTGAGAATAGCCTCATGGCCGCTAGTACTAGTGCTAGCGTAGCCAGAAATGAGAACCTCGGGGTTGACACCTCCAAGATCTATGAGAATGTAAATCCTCTAGACATGGAGATGAATCCACCATCTCCCACTGCCACACACAGATAAGATATCTGTTAACACAATGTTTTAAGACATTGTCAGCCTCCCTATGGTTTTGGCCTAAGGGGGAGGGTGTAAGTGAATTATAATTCCCTCAATATATATATATTATATATTAGTAGATACCAGTACATAAAAGTATAGTAAATGCATAGACTATGTCTATGCTGTAGTTGTGTACACATGTGTCCACAACTGTAATAGTTATAGTGTGGGAAGAACCTTAAGTTCTTCAGGACCACTGACTTGTAACATCCACACACTGCTTAATAGAACCAATTTGGAACAGTTCTGTCTGAGCATGTGTGGAAACCACAATTAAGTGTAAAAACCCTTTACACTGAACCCTTTACACTGAACCCATGAGTATAAAAACTCAAGAGTACAAGTATCACTTTTGAGAATAAAATGCAGGTAACTCACTTCAAAACTCATGAACAACTTATAAGGGCAACCTCTGGGGCTAGTGGAATATCACACTAGAGCCTGGCAGATGGGAATCCAAAGTATATAAGCTCAAGGAAGGCTACAGGCAATGATACATACCTGGCAGATGGGAATCCAAAGAGAAAAGCCTAAGGATTCCCACTGCCGAGGCAGCTACTAATTAAGGAAAGACTCCGAACAGACTGAACATTTTGGGTGCTTAAAACGGAAGTCACGTGACCTGTGATGTAGCCCAGGTAGATTCCAACTTGCACATGTAAGCAGGTGCTTAAATCGCGAACAGAATCGCCAGCTGTAGAAGTGAGTAGGAAAGAGGAGGGGAGGAAAGAAATGGGAATATTAGATAGAAACGACAGGAAGGAGAAAAGAGAGATAAAAGGGAAATGGGGATAGAAGGGGTGAACATGAATAAGAGAGGAGAATAGGAGAAGGAGAATAGAAGGGAGCAGTATGAGGGGTTCCCCTTACATCACCCCCCTTTTAGAGTGTGATGTCCCAACACACTGACACCTACTGGGGGTACAAGTGCCTTTCGACAGAAGGTGTCAAAATCTGTGGCACAAATGTGATGAGGGGCACTGGGATGGAGGAGGTGGAAGTCAGCAATGAGGTCTGGGGCTGCTAAATCTGCCTCGGGGATCCACTCATCATGCTCATATCCATACCCCTTCCATCTGACCTTGCATTCGAGATTTCCACGGCGGAATTGACTGTCCAAGATCTGTTCAATCTCGTAGTGCTCATCTTCCCCTACAAGGACTGGGGGAGGTGGGGGTTGAGCTTTCTGACCAGGGATGGGGTCAGGAGGGCAGGGGGGGAGCTTCACCACCGGGAAGACAGGGTGGAGGTGACTCATAGACTTGAGGAGTCGGAGATGGTAAGCATTTGATCCAACCTTGTGTTCCACTAGGAAGGGGCCTAGGTTCCAATGTGACAATTTCTTAGAAGGATGAGTAGTGCTAATGTCACTTGCATCTAGGAAGACTTTGTCACCAGGAACAAAGGTAGGGGCTGGCTCATGATGACGATTGTAGTATTGAGCCATATCCTCTTTTGCCTTTACATGGGTGGCTCAGGCTTCAGATAGGGAATCAGCGATTCGTTGTTTGAACTCATTCACAGCTTCTCTCCTTGATGGCTGTTGGTGAGGTTCAAAGCCCATCCGTGGGTGGTGACCAGAGTCGAGCATGAAAGGAGTCTCTTTTGTGGATGAATGGACATGGTTGTTGTACTGGAACTCTGCAAGGGGAAGGAGGTCATCCCAGTTGTCCTGTCACTCGTTCACAAATAGATGGAGATACTGCTCTAGCTCTTGGTTGACATGTTCTGTCTGTCCATCAGTCTGCGGGTGGTATGCAGTGGAGGCAGCCACCTCGATACCCAGAAGTCTGTATAGCTCACGAGTGAACTCACTGACAAACTGTGTACCTCGGTCTGAAACCACGTGGAGGGGTAGGCCATGGTGTCTCCAAACATGATCCCTAAAGAGACGAGAGGCTCCCAATGCTGTAATTGTGGTCAAGGTGGGGATGAAGTGAGAATGTTTGGATAAGGAATCCACAATGACCATCACTGCATCATACCCATGTGAGTCGGGGAGTTCTACAATGAAGTCGATGCTGACCGTCTCCCAGTGCTGCTCAGGAATCTCCAGAGGGTGCAGTTCTCCAACAGGCAACCGATGTTGAGCCTTGGTGCGTAGGCATAGGTCACATGCCTTTGTGTAGCTACCAATGTAGCGAGACATGTGAGGCCACCAATAGTTCCGAGAGACAAGTTCCAAGGTCTTCCAACGTCCAGCATGGCCAGCAATACAAGTGTCGTGATGTTGGGAGACAATTCTATGTCGTAAGTCATGCTGATCGGGGACATATACCTTTCCACAGAACAGAAGTGTACCATCCCTCTCACCCCATTCTGATGACTTCACAGACTTCCCAGTGGTCTTGTGAAGTTCCTTGGCAGCACGTGCAACCGAGTCCTCCAGCTCTCCCTCCTTGGTGCCCTTACAAATGTCCCTTAGGATGTCACGTTCTTCTCCTGTAAGCTCTAGTCCTTCCAGTGCACGAATGACAAAGAGTTCTGGTTGGAGAAGTACCAAATTATCATTGTCATTTGAGCCAGTGCCATGATCGGGTCAGCGTTAGAGTGCATCTGACTTGCCCATTGTCTTGCCAGGATGATGGTACAGGTTGAAGTCAAACTGAGACAGATAAAGAGACCAGCGTGCTTGGCAACGGTTGAGCTTTTTGGCTGTGCGGAAATATTCGAGATTTTTGTGGTCTGTCCAGATCTCTATATGATGCCTTGCCCCCTCAAGGAAGTGTCGCCATTCTTTGAGGGCACGCATGATGGCGAGCATTTCCTTGTCATGGATCTCATAGTCGCGCTCAACCGGACTGAGACTCTTGGAGAAGAAGGCTATGGGGTGCCACTTGTTATCAACCTTGGACTGTTGGGAAAGAACAGCACCAGTTGCAAAATCAGAGCTATCTGCTTCAACACGATATGGGAGGTCATCATCTGGGAATGCAAGGATGGGTGCAGATGTTACCAATTTCTTTATAGTGTTGAAGGCAGCCTGCTGTGAAGGTTCCCACGTCCAAGGAGTGTCTTTGCGAAGCAGGTTGAACATTGGACGTGCATGGTGTGAGAATTTCTCAATAAATTGATGGTAGAAGTTGGCAAAACCAAGGAACGATTGTACCTCTTTCTTGTTGTTAGGTGTTGGCCACTCAGCGACACCAGCAACCTTGACAGGATCCATTTCGGCCTTCCCATGAGAGATGATGAGACCTAGGTATTCAATCTTAGTCTTGTCAAAGTCACACTTGTCAGGACGCAAATAAAGCTTGTGTTCTCTGAGACGCTGTACCACTTTCCGTACGACTTCATGGTGACTCTCTAGATCTTCTGAAAAGATCAGAATGTCATCCAGATAACTGCACACAACACCTTCAGCAATGAGGTCATGGAAGATGTCGTTCATCATAGTCTGGAAAGTGGCAGGGCTGTTAGTGAGGCCAAAGAACATCACTAAAGGTTCAAACAGTCCCCGATTCGTTCTGAATGCCGCTTTCCACTCATCACCCTCTTTGATTCTGACATTGTTAAAGCCCCAACGAACGTCAAGCTTAGTAAAGTAGTGGGCCCCTCGTAGGCTGTTGACAAGGTCAGAAATCAAGGGAAGAGGGTAGCGATTCTTGATTGTCATTGCATTCAGCACCTGATAGTCCTGGACAAACCGTAGGGTGCCATCTTTCTTTTTAACAAAGAACACTGGTGAGGCCATTGGTGACTTTGATGGTCGAATGCATCCTGTGCTCAAATTCTCCTCAAGGAATTTGTCCAATTCAGCCTGTTCTCCTGGAGAGAGGGGGTACACCTTGGGTGAGGCTCTGGGGTTAGCTCCAGGTTCTAACTTGATGGTATGATCCCATTGTTTGCGTCCTGGAAGCTTGTCAAACGACTCTTTTGCAAAGACATCTTCATAGTCAGACAGGTAGTCTGGAAGAGTGTCTGAAGGTTGGGAATTGTGCCAGGCAGCTTCTGCAAGGCGTTGGGATGTTGTTGACGAAGCATGAATGAACTCAGCTTGGGGAGGGAGCATAGCAACTAGAATGCGGTCACCCTCTTCTATAGCTTCATCAGATGAACCTTCAGCCGTTTCAGAATCACCCCCATACTGTTGACTCAGGAGGAGTTCTTCTTCAGCTGTTGATCCAGCTGAATCATGCATGAGAATGGGGCAAGGACCAATACGGCAGGTGCGCAGGCATAGCGCTCTCAGATGTTCTTCCTTGATGATGTTGCGACATGTATGGCACTGGGGAGGACAGCGTGTCATCCATACTTCTTGAGACTTCCAGTCAACTTCTGGGTTGTGGTCCTGGAGCCAGGTGTAGCCAAGGATCATACGTTGATGCCCTAGGTGGGTAACGGCGAATGCAGCTCTCTCAGAATGGTCTTTGTACCGCAGAATTAGATCAACGACTTCAGTGATGGATCCAGATTCATTGGGTGAACCATCAACATTGTACACTGGAATAGGACGAGAGAGTGGTCGTGCAGTGAGGTGGTTTTCCTGAACAAATCCCGAGTTGATAAACAAACCAGTGGCACCGGAGTCAAGTAGAGCGCGAACCGACTTGATCTCTGCTGTATCTGTGGTTTGAACCTCAACTGGGAGAGAGAGGGAGTTTGGGCTTGGGGTGGAAGCAACAACATACTGTGCAGGAAGGTTTCATTCCCATTTTTTATGATGGAAACGAGTATGAGACTGGGGAGGAGTTAAGGGTTGTGTGTCTAGCATTTTGGTCTCCGTAGCTGAGGAATCAGGTTCTGAATCTGTGTATTCATTGTTTACCTGATTATACAGCAGTGGAGCGAAACGATTGGGAATTGGCAGCAGGGGCACACTATTCACCTGCTGCGTGACACAAAATCCTCTTCTCCTTCCTGAGGCTCTGGATTGTCTTCCTTGATAGGGCTTGCAACTCTAGGATCAGTGGATGACAGCAAGTGGGCAATCCATTTGTCCTTCTCTTCAGCAGCAGTCATGGTCCGAACATCAAAGGCCTGAGGACATTCTCGAACGAAGTGGCCTGGTTTTCCACACCTATGACAGACAAGGGAACTGGGTTGATGACGGCGAGCAGCATCTACCTCCATTGCCACTGGTTGGGCACCCATGGTAGCAATAGGTGGGACTGCTTGAAGCTGTGGTGCTGATTCCGATCGGTGAGGTGGGGGTGGGTTTCGGTGGTTGACACCAACAGAGACAGGAGAGGGATGGGTAGAAGTATTCGGTGTAGGGCATGAGGCACTTTGAAAGGCTTCATTAGCAGCACGTGCTTGTGAGATTGTCCTAGCCACTGAAAACCATTCGGAAAGGTCATTGTCCAATGGGCGTCCTTCAACCATATTAGCAATCCGGCTCTGGATGGAAGGGTTGAGACCATGGCGGAATTTCATGATGAGGGAGGCCTGTTCTCCATATCCAGACTTCTCGACCAGCTCTTCAAACTCATCGATATAGTCATTAACGGTACGACGATTCTGATAGTATTGATGTGACTCGAGTTTGGTCTGGGCAGTAGTTTCTTCATGGGGAAGGAAGAATGTCGACCTGAATGCCTTCTTGAAAGAGACCCAGGTAGAATGGGTAGGGCGACCAGTTCTAGTTTCCATTTCGAAGATGCGTGTGGCAAAGGATGAAGCACGACCTGATTTCATGAATGAGCACGACCTGATTTCATGAATGACAGGGCCCAGAGGACCTTTGCGTGATCATTGGCGAAGTGAGTTGGGCACAGGGCAAGATAGAGTTTACAAGAGTTCAAGAAGGCTCGTCCTTTTTCTCTGTCGCCATTAAAGTCAGCAGGAGTGGCAGGAGTGGTGCATTTTTGAGTAGTAGGGGAGGAAAGGGATGCAGTCATAAGGCTAGTGACATCCTGGTTCAAGGTGTGCACCTGGACATCTGTCTGTTGAACCTGTTGTGCCAGTAATTCCTTCTGTTCTCTCTCAGCATGCAAAGCAACCTCTAAAACTGTGACATGCTGATGCAGCTCATTGTAAGCCGCTTGAAAGTCAAAGGGATTCGGGTCTTCTGGTATGGGTGTAGACATGGTAGAGTGGATGGAGTATTAAGGAATGTACCAGAGGGGTCCTGAGCTGCTATGCACCTGAAGATATCAATTCAGAGATGAAGGTGACAGTGACCAGTCCAGTAAGTTGGCAGGCTTTTCTACTATAAGGGCAACCTCTGGGGCTAGTGGAATATCACACTAGAGCCTGGCAGATGGGAATCCAAAGAGAAAAGCCTAAGGACTCCCACTGCCAAGGCGGCTACTAACTAAGGAAAGACTCCGAACAGACTGAATGTTTTGGGCGCTTAAAACAGAAGTCACATGACCTGTGACGTAGCCCAGGTAGATTCCAACTTGCACACATAATCAGGTGCTTAAATCGCGAACAGAAGCGCCAGCTGTAGAAGTGAGTAGGAAGAAGGAGGGGAGGAAGGAAATGGGAATATTAGATAGAAACGACAGGAAGGAGAAAAGAGAGATTAAAGGGAAATGAGGATAGAAGGGGTGAACATGAATAAAAGAGGAGAATAGGAGAAGGAGAATAAAAAGGAGCAGTCTGAGGGGTTCCCCTTACATAACTCATGAGTAATGAGTATTTTACTCATACTTGGATACATTTGGTAATACCCAGAGAGTACGAGTATCACTTTTGACCATATGGGTACCTGCAAATGAGTCACCCAAACTCAAGAGTCTGTACTTGTTCTAATCCTTAAGCTAAGTCATCCTCACTGGTTTGAATCACAGTCACAAAGAGGTTGAAGTTTTATCACAGTCACACCAACTTTTGAAGCCAGTCACAGCCAAACTTTGGCCCTGAAGAGTTGATTGATTTACTACAGTAAGCAATGTGTTCCAGGCTGGCTACATAAGCAGAGTGGATTCCCATGGTACTGATGCACATGATGGTCACATGAAGTGTGCAGCACTAAGAATGTTGCTGCAGCTTCATTTGGGCTGTGACCCCCTGGCACAAGCTGACTTGGGCTTTCAATGGCTATGAGGTGTGTGATACTTGAACCCATCAGCACTTAGAGGATAATCATAGATTTTTTATAAATCATGTAATGTTTTCTACATATTATAATAATTCTGACACAGCCAAGAGTGTTGCCATGGCTAGATTTAGGGTCTGGCAAGCTGTCACAAGCTGCTTACAATGTCTTACTGATTATGAAATGAGTCATGATATTTGAACCCTTGCACATTTCCAAGAGAATTATACATTTTTGTACATTTAATATTTTATTCTATATTATAAAAAAATCCATGACACAAAATTCAAAGTTAAAAAAAAACACACCAACCATTGGGCCTGGTTCCACCAGCTTGAAAAAGACCACTTGGCTGACCTCACATCTGACCTCAAATATACTTCAGCTCACCTAATATATGGTTCAGCTCACTTAAAATATGGCCTAAAACTCATCAAAATGAACTGGGCTCACTGTTAGCTAGACCTGAGTTACACACAACCAAACCAATAATACTTCAATGGAATTGTACCTGCCAAGCAGAGCTGTGGCCTGCGTCTTGGTCTAGTCTTGTGGTTAGATTCTTTTCTTAGTTGTAGTGTAACGGCTGTTGTATTACCTAGCCTTAATCATTAATCTAGGTATAATTTAATAGTCTGTGGTGCTTACTTCTTTTCTAAGTTGTGTAATGGCTGAGAAAAGAGGTTCATGCATCATGTGATGACAATATCCTCATCTCAGTGGGTCCAGATGGGTCAAATTTTGACACACCCCCTCAATGAACAGAGGGTTATCAACCTCCATTCATTGCATTAATGTAGACCCAAACTCTTGACAATTTCCAATGCTTTGGGTGTGGCAGTCCTTTCATGAGTATGTCTGCAGGCATATTGGCAGTTTGGAGATATTGAAAACATACATTGTGAGCCTCCATGCATTCATGAATATAGTGGTACTTGATATCAATATGCTTTGCATGAGAATGTGATGATCTGTCTTTAGATAGTGAGATAGCTCCCATGATGTCATAGTCAATCTTTGTCCATCCCTTTTGTGCATGACCTAAAAAGTTCAGTAGCATGTGAAGCCATATTGCTTCCTTTGTAGCATGGTCTGCAGCAATGTACTTCACCTCACATAATGAGCTCACAACAGACAGTTGCTTCTTGCAGTTCCAAGATATAGCTCCACTGCCTAGTGAGAGGACATATCCAAATGCTGACCATTGGTCATCTATATTCAATGCCCAATCGGCATCAGTGTATGTAGTACAATTGGAGATGCTCCTCCCAAGGTGAGCTATAGATCTTTTGTTGCATTCAGGTAGCATATAATGCATAGCACTGCAGTCCAATGTGGTTTTCCCAGATTCTCGAGGAACTGGCTGAGTCTGTGCACCACAAATGTGATATCACGTCAGGTTGCAACAGATGCATACATGAGGGAGCTAACTGCAGAGCAGTCTGGGATTCCTTTCATGGAATCCTTTTGTTTGTTAAGGTTCTGGATCAGATTGCTCCTTGAGTCAGAATTATCGGATATTGGAGTACTCAGAGAGTTCGGAGATGTCAGAGAACTTGTAGGACCAAAAAGACTGGAGGTGAGACTACACAGGCATTGGCTTCAACTTACAGGTTGCATCCTCTTGGATTTATAGTGCCCTGGTATTTCAGATTTCTTGACAAGTCAGAATTTGGAATGTTGGTTTGTCAGACCTGTTATAGAGATCAATGACAAGACAGACAAGTCAAGACTTAACTGAGTATGCAGAAGAATGCAGAATATTCAGAGTGCAAAATAATCAAGGCAGAAGGAAGAGGTGTAAGGATAAATGAATATCAAGTAAGGGTGGTGCTTTGTGGGAAAGTGGATAATATCAAGGAGTGGAATTCAGGAATCATAGGAGTGGTTGAAAAGTATTTGATTAAGATGTCAAGATAATGGTCAATTGTATATTTGCATATATGCTTGAGACATTATATGTAGTTATGACATAGAGGAACAATCAATATACAAACTGAGGAAGCTTGGATAGAAAGGCATATTTAAAGGAATATATGGAATTCCAAATTGGGAATGGAAAAGGTAAATATATGTGATATGAAATACCAAATTGGAATGAATATGGAATCAGGGTAAAACATATGGGTATAATATTGAAGATGAATTGTGACTAAGAATGATCAAATTAGGTTATGTCAGAATAAGCAGAAAAGAGGCTTATCAGAAATGTGGAATATTGGAAAACCGGAAAACAGATTGGGTTCTAATGTTGTTCGTCCATAGATGTATTCATTAACTTGGACAAGGTTGTGTTCACATCCAGTGGGGTGTTTTCGCCATTCAAAAGATCATCCCCCTTTTCCCACGATAATCCTGGATTATGCATTTGGGTCCACAGTTTACATAAGAAAACCCTACAAGCTGAGCACGAAACATGTCTCTTTTTGGATTTCAGGATGGTTTTGGGGTCTCAATGGGGTTCTACTGGGAATGACCATATTTTTGGCACTTTCATTCCGCTTAGTCTGGGTTCAGCTAGAACCCTAAACATAGGATTTATGTAGAGACTCTTCTGTAATCTACCTCCATGACTTCCTAGGTACTCTGATTTTATTTTAAAAATGTTTATTGTTTTTGTGATCACGATATCTCAACACAATCCCGCTGGGATTGTAGTCACATGACCATGCTGCTGCAGTTGCACATCCACAACTTACCAGTTGGTGTAGAAAGACTTGGACATATACTGAAAAATGCAAGGAAAAGGAAACATGATAGGTCAGAACATGGAGTGTGGTATCCCTTTATCTGTGCTGGTATGGGGCATAAGAGATAAATTATAAATGGGGATAAACAGCAGTATATGCAGGTACTAAAACATCAAGTGCCTTTCAGGACACCACAAGCCAATAGAGTGTGGGGGGGCTCAAAACATGACTTAATCTTGTGTGATTTTCATGGGTGAACCACCACTGCCTCACTGGTCTAACGTCTTCACCAATTTTGTAGCTTGGTTAGCACATCAAAGTGGTCTATATATGTGTGGGTGTACATCATTTGTATTGACCTGTAAAATATTCATACACAAGTGATATCATATGAAAATTTGATGGCAGCAGTGCAACACTCACATTGGATCCAAAACACATTTTGCAAGTCTCTAGAGCACTAGAAACTGACTACATGCAAATTTAGTGATCAACCACATAACCAAACCCTAGCCTAACCATTCAAAATGCAATTGCCCAGGTTTCAAGCCAATCCATCAATAAACTGTGGAGATATTATGTTTCAAGTATTGGATTTTATTTCAGGACAACCACCTTAGGTCATGAAAATAAGCGCCCATCCATATGCCCTTGAACTGGATGGGCGCTTATTTTATGTCACATAAATCAAGGTCTAACAGCCACAAAAAGACCAGAGAACTATTTATTTTACTATATCTAGTGTATGCTCATCTCATATACTCTATTTAAACACATGCTAGCACAGATAATAAGGTGCACTGGGCATCATTTTATTCAACAAAACAAACTATAACCTGCCTAGAAATTACTCAAAAAAAATATTCCCAAGATAGAACAGTGTATGAAGAGATATGGCCATATTAGACTGGGGCATTTACAGCATTCCTACAAGAGCATTTCACAAAAGACATATATCATCACAACACTAACCCCCTAGTTTTGGATCATATAAACAGCATAATTGTCAAATCTCACACATAATCATTCATTTCCCCCCAAAAAAAACAGCACATAATAAGCTTTTCTGGCCTGTATTTCACTTTTGACACCTGAAAGACCATGGGCGCCAATTGAGGCTGGGCCTCAATAGGCACCCATGAAAAAAACAGTGACTTAATCTCTGGCTACACCCCTTAAATATGGTGGTGATGATATATGGTCTCAGATTTATTTTTAACTTATGGAAATTGATCATTCTGCTGCACTATAAAAGCACCCTGACCCTTAATTGGCCCAATCACGTATTTTGTGTACAACCTCATGCATCTCTATTCTGCTGGAAAAAAAAAAGATGTTTGGTTCTCATTCTCTTTAGAAAAATAACTGTACAAAATGATCACAATGATTGATTTTTTTTGATTTTTTTGAGGCCTGCCAGGCAAGTGATCATAATTGTGCATTCACACAACCTCCAGCAAAGGCATAGCATGGGTAGGGGATGTGATAAATGGTATAATGTGTTAAATATCAAGCATATAAGCCAGCTGTATATTTTCTCCCATAGCCCAGGCAGTTTGTGCATTTTTTTAAAATATATAATTAAGTGCCCATCCATTTGGACTCCAGGAGCATGGGTGCTAAACTACTATTTGGAGATGACCCACATGCCCCCTGGTGATACTTTTGTTGCCCTTGCAGCCCACAAATACTGCCAGTGAGACATATTCTGAATCATCCCCTTGAGACATCCCCCTGAGACATCCCCTGAGAGATGACATCATACACCACCTACAATGATGCCCTAATGATGTTTTACTAGCAGACATCCATTTCAATGTCTGCAAGTAAAACATCATAGTCAGTCTAGGGTGGGGGATAGGAGAGAATGAAACACAACATACAAAATGAAGTGAAGGTGGAGGCAAGGGTTCAGAGAGTGTGTGAAGATTAGATACAGTGCCATTGAAATATAAGGCAACCAATTTATTATTGAACTGGTTAGTGCACTGTTGATGTTGCTTAAAACCAATTCCTGGATGCAGTGATATGTACAGCAGTATTATTGTTAATATGATAAGGTTAAATATAAGCCACATGTATATTTTCCCCACATGTTGCTTTTCCATAATGACCATTATTAAGCCCATCCATATGCTCTCCATATGGATGGGCGCTTATTTTTGTGATGCATAAGTTGAGGTCTAACACCCACCAAAAGGGCGGAGACCTCTTTATTCTATCATATGTGGTATAATATTATATCATACACTCCATTTCAACACATTCAGGTGTGAATCAGAAGTTGTACCATCCCTCATTTTTTTTGGCAAAATGAACCATACCCTGCCTATAAATTACTCAAAAAAAAAATTCCTGAGGTAGAATAGTGCATGGAAAGATGTTTCCATATTAGACTTGAGCATTTACAACATCTATACAAGAGCATTTCTCAAAAAACCACATACCATCACAACACCATCTCCAAGATTTAGAAGGTATAAATGTCACAATTGTTGAGGTTGGTACATGTTCATTCAAGTCTGCAAAAAAAAACGGCACAATGATAGGCTGTTCTCACCATTTATCTCACTTTTAGTGTCTGGAGAGCCATGGGTGCCAATCAATTGGCGCCCATAAAAAAAACAGTGGCTTAATCTCTGGCTACACCCCTTAAATATAATGGTGATGATATATGGTCTCAGATTTATTTTTAACTTACAGAAATTGATCATTCTGCTGCACTATAAAAGCACCCTGACCCTTAATTGGCCCAATCATGTATTTTGTGTACAACCTCATGCATCTCTATTTTGCTGAAAAAAAAAAGATGTTTGGTTCTCATTCTCTTTAGAAAAATAACTGTACACAATGATCACAATGATTGATTTTTTTTGATTTTTTTGAGACCTGCCAGGCAAGTGATCATAATTGTGCATTCACACAACCTCCAGCAAAGGCATAGGATGGGTAGGGGATGTGATAAATGGTATAATGTGTTCAATGGCAAGCACATAAGCCAGCTGGGTATTTTCTCTCACAGCCCAGGAAATTTTCACCTTTTTTCTTTCATATATAGTATTAAGTGCCCATCCATCCAGACTCCAAATGGATGGGCACTAAATTTGCTACACCTCTACTCGATGCTATCCATGTGACATCAAGGGAGGTTTGTCAAAGGGCCACAGAAAGGTGAATCTCACTATATGACCTCAATGCTGATTTTTCATATTATGTCGTAAATTCATACTTGGTTTGTCAGCTGTAGTAATAAGTAAAATCCATCCCCATTGGGACTTTGAATTTTTCACATCGATCAAAAATTGATGACAACCTCCATGCCTCAGCAAAGATTTTCATACTTCACAAGTCTCTTTTCCTGCAATGTCAATGCACAATCATGGGTCAGGTGGCTCCTAGTTCATTGCATAATGCCTGACATTGCCCCCGAGCATGCAGAATGGCCTTAGCTCATAAAAATAAACACGTAAGAATGGGGTATATGAGAGCAATGTAGATAACTTATATTTAGCAGCACACAGCTTTGAATATACAAAGAACATAGGGAAATAACTGCCAATTTATTAATATACATAGAACAATGGGATACAAACACTGGTAATAATATAGACTTATTTAAAGGAGCACTTGATAGAAAATGAACTACACCTTGTTAGCAAGGGGGTGTCAGGGTGACAAACATAGGGGAATCGGCCTCTGTCATGCGGAGCAGTGACCCATTTCACAAGTCGGAAATGGATCCAAAAGACAGTGGGTAGCGGTGTCGTTGTTGCATGGCTACTTACACTGGTGTTCAGCTCAGTGCACTTTGCTATCAGCAGCAACAAAGGTAGAACAAGGACGTAGCAGTGATGATGATGATGACATAATACGATGACCTAAGCAAAGACGAGATACAACAGCAAGTGTCATGTGATTGACAAAGCTGGCCTTGATGTAGACGTAGTAGTAGTAGACGTAGCAGTAGACTTAGACTTGAGACTTAGACGAGTGAATCCAACTGAAAGAGGTGAATTGGGGTACACTAAGGCGAAACAGGCCTTATATACATGAGCAGAACAACAAATGATGCGAGTATGCCATACAACGATGTCGTCGACAGCAGACAGGAGAAATGACTAACAGCGAGAGCAGAAAACCAAAATAGGAAGGTGGTTTGTAATGAAATGGAAAAATGAGTCAGGTGGTCGAAGAAATGAATGGAAATGTGGCAGCGAATTGGAAATAGAAGCCAGAAATAGAATAGAAGTGAGTCACAGACAATAGACCATGTGGAACAATTGGAAATAGAAGTACAAGAAAGAAGCAAGTGAGTCAGGGGATGAAAATGAGTCATAGCCATCCAATAGGATTCCAGTTGCTTGTCAAATATCTCCGAAGATGAGTAAGTGACTCATGTGACTTGATGATGACTCAGAAACATGTGAACCAATCATGACACTTGGATACAAATTTCCTCCAGAGAGGGAATGAAGACGAGTCCTGCTTGATGAAGTCCTTAGGCTCATAACTGTAGCAAATCTCTGTTCCTGGACCAAACTCTTTGATATCCCAGTAGTTCCTGAGTATGATACGATGCCAACCATTCACTGGTTCATAGTTTGGGTCAAAGCCAATGACGTGGAAGGGAGCATGGAAGACAGGGTCGAATACCCAAATGCAATCATGAATGTGATAAGGAGGATAGGAGGGGAATGTTTGGTATGGGCCTTCAGGAGATTCGACATATAGAGGATAGTACTGTGGAGGAGGAGTGGATAAATGAAAATCAAGGGGAGAACGTCGACTAGGAAGTTTGATGCGTGGCCCAACGTGTATGTCTGGCTTGGTGGTCATCTGAAACAAATCATGGGACGTGATGGCGGCAATGCTGGACGGCATATTGAAAATAGAATTGATGAAGATGGAACGAGTGTGGAGATGATGTATCTGGTGGACTGGAGGTAGCACAGCAGATGATGGTCTGGCAAAAGCTGATGAAGATAGGCGCGTGTGCAGTGAGCGTCTTTTGTAGTGTAGTAGGCGCTGTCGAGTATCATGCTTGTCAGTGCACTTGTGAGCAACCCCTCTAAACTCTGCAAAACAAACCATTTTGTACTCATATCAAACTAGCCAGCCTTGAGGCCGCAAGGGCTGAACAGGGGCACAGGATGCAAAGGCTACACACTCACTGTTAGAGCAATATTCTACAATGACAAGTGAAGGGTTTGGCTTACCAGCTGATGCGGGTGTGGCAAAAACATGCGGCAGTGACAAGGGCATGTAGGGAGGTGTTAGGGCACCATTGGGGCTGACTAGGGGCAACTGCTTTCATCTGCACGTGTGTTGGGGCCACGTGGTGGTGGGTGCAGATGCCTGGGACACAGGGGGGTACAGGAGTGTGTGGGGAAGGGCACAAGGGCACAAGGGTGTGTATGGGGGTGGTAGGGCACCATTGGGGCTCACTTGGGGTTCCAGTGTTCATCTGCACATGTTTTGGGGCTGCACCATGGTGGCTGCAGATGCCTGGGATGCAGGGGGGTACAGGAGTGCATGAGAGAGGGAACGTAGGGGGCTGGTAGGGTGCTGTTGGGGCCAACTAAGGGTGCACGCATGTTGGGGCTGCGTGGTGGTCACTGCAGATGCCAGGGATGCAGGGGGGTACAGGCGCATGGGCAAAGGTGCGTCAGTGGCAAGGTGCCATTGTAGCAGTGCTGCCACTGGAGCAGCACCTCTTCTTGTGTGTTGGAGTGAGGCAGCCTCAGGCAGTGCTGACACACATTTTCTGTGGTATGTCAGCAATGAAAAATGAAAAATGAAACTGTCCACACGCACTTTTGGGGTCACAAACACCCAGGGCTGGTAGATCATCTTGAACTGCTGACGGAAGTATGGTCATGCTGACGGTGCATGGTTCTGCACCCCACCCATTTGTTGATCTGCATTATGCGTTGTCAGGGCGATCGTGCATGGTGGAGGCTGGTCGACATTCCATGGAGTCATGTGATGGTTCCAATCACGCTGGTGGCCCATAATTACATAATGGGATTGGAATCCAATCCCATTACATAATTTGGTTGTCGAACAAAACATAATGTTATAATTTCCATATGTAATGGGATTGGAAGCCAATCCCATTACCTAATCTTGTTGGAGGGGCCAATTTAATTTAATAGGAATGAAAATAGAACAACAGGGAATGGGAAAAATAGGAAAAAATATAGGAAAACGGGGAAAGTAAGGGAGAGACATAGGGTTAAAGGATGAGGATTCCCTTGATAAAATACATAAGTGGAGAAATGGACTCTGAATGACTCTGAATGAGAGCCTGTAAGGGGAACCCCATTTCATGTGGTTCTACACTTCCCTATTATCTCTTCTTTCTATCTATTCTTCCCCACTTCTCCCTTTCCTCCATTATCTCCCTTGCCCCTACATCTTCGTTCAAGTTCGCTTAAATAAGCGCCCATGTTTATGTAACGGGATTGTATTCCAATCCCATTATGTAACTTGGCATTCATTCTTCATTTTCACTCACATAAGTGCCCGTGTTACATAACGGGATTGGATTCCAATATTCCAATCCCGTTACATAAACACAGTGCATTCATTCTTCATTTTCCTTCGCATAAGCACCCAATTACATAACAACATTGGATTCCAATCCCATTATGTAATCATGGTACATTCCAGCACTTATTTGCATACTCCTTTAGGTAGTTATCTCAGCAGTGGGAACCTTAGGCTTTTCTCTTTGGATTCCCATCTGCCAGGTGTGTATCCTTGTATGTACTCTTCTGTGAGCTTATATATCTTTGGATTCCCATCTGCCAGTGCTCAGTGTGATATTCCACTGCTCTGGAGGTTGCCCTTATAGAGCCCCCCTTACAATGATATACTATCTATCAGGTGGTGTTTTGCACACTATTCTTAGAAAGTACTACTCTCCAATGTAATTAAGCCCAGTGTCCCAAAAAAGTGTTGAGCAAATGCATGGGGATTGCCAGAGACAAGAGCAACAGTAATACGAATGAAATGATGAAACTGTAGTTATTGGGGAAATAGATAGCTATGTACTGCAATATTACACAAATATAAGCCAATTCTCTCCCATAATCAAAGCAGGGATGATATTCCCTGAAATGCAAATGCTGTGTCTGGATTAGAAGATGTGGCATATGATGTGTGGGGCCTTTCAGAGTCATGCAAATCATCTTGATGAGACCTGGGGTATTCAGCTTTGTAGTGTCTTTTGCCGCCACCACAATTGTGACAGATAGCAGTAACAGACCTCATGGAGGCCATGCTCACCTTGATGTTCCTAATCATCACATGATGGCAGTGTTCAAAATGCCATGTTGTTGTAGCTGAATGTGAAGCCTATTATTTGGTCCAGCATTGCATGCCTCAGTTATGGGAGGAACATGTGTTGAGTATGAACCTAAACCTTGCGGAATTGTGGGGTCACACACAACACTGGTTCAACATGAGTCTCTGCAATAAACACAAAAAAACCTGCAGAAGATGTAGAAAACAGACTGGTGAAGGAATGTGCCAGTACATCACAGCACCTAAGCTGCTTATCATAATCATGGAATACATTTCCCAAGCAATAATAGACAGACATCTGGAAGTCACAACTTTAGAACAGGGAGCTGGGATTATATACTTTGGCAGTGAGCACTTCACAGCTCAAATAGTTGATGATGCAATGAAACTGTGGTATCATGATGGGATTACCATGAAAAGGTCTTGTACATATGAAGGAGATCTAAGCTCCTTGTCAGATCAAGGAATGTGGTTTAAGGAAGGCAGAAGAGTATCATCTCTTATTTATTCTCGTGTTTAATCACATGGCATGAACTATAGGGTGTCACACAAGTTCAGGAAATCCACAGGTTTCACAACTATATACTCGTGAGTTTGAGACCCGCAGGTTTTATTTGACATGAGTACAAGTATAGCTCTAGAAATATTATCAACTCAGTGGGTATTTTCTTCAAACTTGCAGGTTTTTCACAGTCTTGGTTACTCTCTACTTGCAAGTTTGAGTCATAGTAGCCAAACCAGGTGCTAGGAACCCTCGACACTTGTAACATTATTAAGGTGCAAGTATTATCTACTTGTAGTTTCTAAGACCTTCCAACCTACCACACCCGTCAGCTCATCAACTCATCTTCCACTTTGTCCTTGATCAATGGCCAAGGCATCCTCGAAGCCAAGTCTCCCACAAAATCAAAGCCAGGTGGTAATAAATTGAAGCAGTGAGCTGCTGCCAAGGTTAGCACATGCCACAGACAGAGTAACACAGTCTTCTAATAAGAAGACCATGAAAAGAAGTGCATCAAGCACGATTACGATGACAGCTTTTGTGATATCTGTTCTTGCCTCATCAATGTGCATACTTTTAGCCACCATATCTTGCAAGATGGCCTACACCAAGACCATCCACAAAAATTATGTAATGGGATTGGAATCCAATCCTGTTACGTAATATTGCTTATATTTGTTCTAAACAATGCCAGCCCCACACACATGACATACAGGTGATAGTCATGTGCAGCATTCCTAGCTTCAGTTCACTGCTGATTTCAAGCTCAATGACTATGAGAATGACACCCAGTTGCTAGTCCTCTTTATATCTATCAATGATTCTACCATCTTAAATTCAAAGTGAGGGGATATAACCATTGGAACTGTTTAGAGAATTTGTAGCTGTCATGAACAATACAACTTAGTTATGTAAACCACACCCCAGACATTTTATGGAAGAAAAATGAGGACCAATATACTTCAATGGAATCGTACCTGCCGAGCAGAGCTGCGGCCTGCTTCCTGCTAGTACAATCTGTTAACAATCCCAGGCCAGACTCTAGATCTACATCACTATTACAATGAAGATGTCAATGGGAATCAAATGCTATACCTAGAATGCACAAAACAGAACTCAAGGGACTGAATTTTCAGTCCGAGTCTTCCTGAACATACCCTCATGATCTCGCTCTAGACTGCAGAATAGGAAAATTCAACTCTGCAGATCCTGAGAGGGTGCATCTATATGTTATGGTATACCTGGCCTGAGGCTGACAATACATACTCAGAGCCAGACAATACCCTGCTTAGCAAGCCCACTTCCTACAAATGTGTTCATAATGGCCACTCAGGCATATTTTGTTCACTGTTGCCGACCCAAGATTAACCTGTATATGATGCCTTTCCATCTACGAGCACATGACTGATGTTTCGTTGTGCCCCAGGAAGGATATGCTGACAGTGTTAGATACATTTGTCTTGTACACCCTCCCCTCCATACAGCTTTGCTTCCCTGATGCATTTCTGGTAACATTTTTTGTTGCTCTTCATGCTGAACATTCCATTGCCATATGGCATCATCTCTGTTGCAAGCCTGATATGCATATATTTTGAACTTGTTCACCTGTTATCCTAACTTGCTCACCCTGCAGCAGTATGTGTCCATGGAGAGCACCACTTGAGGATTACATACCCATCCTGACCCATCTAACTCCTTACTTCAACAGTGTATACCAGCTGTATGCTTGTAGTGTGCGATCTGCATCTTTTTCATGCATCCCTTCACCCCTGCTCACTAACCCCTGATCACAATTGACACAGACTGAATGCCCACATGTCATCACAGGGCAGAGGCACTTAAATGGAGATGCAGGTAAGTCTAGGATTCAAATCTGTAAGAGTGTGTACTCATATGATTGTCTTTTGTAGATCATCTGTGTTCAAGCCTGTGATGCAGCTTGCCTTTGTAGTTTCAGTGGGGATTCTATATTATGTTTGTTTTTATTATATTGTGTCTATTTTGTCTATTCTTGGAGATTTATTCAAGCAATGGTACATGGCATATTATTATGGATTTATATAATCAATTCCAGCAGTTGGTCTGTTCCATATAACTGGAATAAGATGTAATGACATTATTTGGGCCATAACTAAAGTTATGAAGAGGAAAAGCAATGTGCCACTACAAAAGCTTTGAAAGGATCCTTAGATTTCATTATAAATGGTTTCTAATGAATTTTGATGAAACTTTTGCCATGTGGCATAACCAAGAGTTAACAAAAAATTAGGCAAATGTGAAACTGTGGGACATCAAAAGAAACCGTGAGATGGGATTTTGTATTTGTGAGAAAATGTGTCCACTGTCTTGGAAATTTTCAACCATCAAAAATTTGGCTGTACTGGGATGTATGAATGATTCCAAACTCCACTAACACTATGTGCTTGGGAATTGTAATCAAAGAAGAAGGGCTGGGGCTACGCTCAGCTCCTTCATTATTGTTATGCTGGATGGGACATTGGTGGAATATCTCACTCTGATAGTGATCAATATACTCCAATTTGGATATTATACCATGTGAGTGCATTTTCTCCTTTAACTTTAACCATGCCTTTGGCATCTCCATGATAGTGTTGCTGCGACTGGGCTAGCCTGATTGCAACTACAATAGTTGCAACTATGACTACTGTAGTCACCTCAAAATGCTGTAGTCATAGTCATAGTCACCTTGTAGTCGCAACTATTAGTTGCAAAAAGTTGCAACTACAACTAGATAGTCGCATTTTTGGCAGGGAAGTGACTACAGACATGAGATATCCTGTAGTCTCTGGTCTAGTCACTGTGTAGTCACATCATAGTTGTGACTTTTGTAGTCATGACTTGACCAGACTATGATTACTAGTCAACTTGTAGTCAAGTCACAGCAACACTACTCCATGATAGATTCAAGCTCACATTGGAGTGATAGGTCCACTATGGTTCCAAGTGCTCCAACAATTTGGTCATGGATTTCATTCCATTTTGCCTTTTCGTCTTTCCTGCAGGTGTTGGCATGCTCAGATTGATGTATTTCCATGCCTTTTGAGTACAAAGCAGCATCTTGACTTCCCTGGACCACCTAACCCATTCCCCTTCTTTCAACTTCTCTATATTTGAGAATTTTACAGTAAAGTCCTGTCACTGGAAACAAATCAAGGTGTCCTGAGTCAGGGAATGCTTGGGTCATCCTCTGGAAATTTATCATGTTAACATTGTGTGTGGACTTGTAAAATGCTTGTTTTGTTTAATTTGGCCCAGATATGTTTCAAAGCCAGACATACATGGAAAAATTAAAATGTTCATAGCATGTATTCCACATTATCACAGGATGTGTTCACAATATGGCCTTTTCTGGTGCATGAACAAAACATCCTGTGACAATGTGGGATACATGCTATGAACATTTTAATTTTTCCATGTATGTCTGGCTTTGGAACATATCTGGGCCATATTAAGTAAAACAAGCATATAACAAGTCCATACACAATGTTAACATGATAGGTTTCCCCAAGGATGCCCCAAGCATTCCTTGACTCAGGACACCTTGATTTGTTTCTAGTGTGTGTCATTTTAGGTCTGTTGGGTCAGGTTTGGGGATTTCATCAGGAGTTGTAGGTGAAATTTTTAAGCACATGTTCTATAGCAATTACTTGGGCCCATAACCTATTAAAATCTAGCCTTATGAGTAGATTCTTTTCTCAGTCATAGTGTAATGGCTGTTGTATTACCTAGCCTTATGGTTAGACTAGAATACATCATTAATCATTAATCTAGATATAATTTGAAATAGTCTGTGCTTACTTCTTTTCTGCCATAGTGTAACAGCTGAGAAAAGAGGTTTGTGCATCACGTGATGATGATATCCTTGTCTCAGTGGGTCCAGATGGGTTGAATTTTGACACAATAGTCATCTAGCTCCAATGTCAACAGTATATAGCTTATATATCTTTGGATTCCCATCTGCCAGGCTTGAGTGTGATATTCCACTCACTCCAGAGGTTGTTCATATAACTCCCTGTGATTATCCAGGACAGAACACCTAGCATCTCCCCTAATTTTTCTTCAGAGCAGAGACTTATTCCCCAACAAGATATGGATCACCAGTACTGAGGCCACTGATATGTTTGCCAAAATAACTTATGTACGTCGGAAACAACACAACAACTGATGTATAAGTTTACGAGTGCTCTCCTTACCAATCACGCAGTCTTCACCATGGGTGTTCTAGTCATTACATAAGGCCTCATTAGTTAAAACGGTAATGTGTCGTGGCCTGCAAGCATATCTTCGAAGAGCTTCTCGGCCTGCTGCACATCATCGTCTGGATCGCCATTCCCCTCCCAAAGCCAACTCGTCATTCGACGTAGGCCCTGCTCCACTGTTTCCCCAGGAGCACCCTCATACGCCCCCTGAAATTCTAGAGCGCAGAGAGCCTCGCGTGTACACATTATTACGCGGTTTACTCTGGGTCGTCGCACCTGTTCGTATGCACGGAGGACCAAGGGAAGGGTTCTGCGCGTTGTTTTCAGGGAACCAAGGAGGCGGGACAGCACATATACGTCCTTGTGCAATAGGGGTCAGCGAGTGGGGTAATGGGTGAAACAGAATAAGAGACCTCAATAACCTGTCCGCCTCCGGAGCCAATGAATGGCGCCATCGCATGGGCCTAAACTGCGATGTTGGTCTAGTTTTTTATGTTATAGTGTAGGGCTCACCGCATCTCCTAGCACCGCCACTCGACCCTGCGACCAGCCTGAAGGTGGCAATATATCGACGCCATACATTGCCCATCTAGATGGTTTGTTGATGCACTGCAATTACAGATTAAGCTTCAAGGTTAGTTGCGTCGTTCTTTAAAACTTCAAAGGTATACCTTCAAAAGGGCTTGTGCCTGTGGCTCGAAATCTTTATATTGCTGGAATACCTCCTCATGCTCGACCTCGACTACCCAGGGGCCATTTTCCCAGTCTTTTTGTCTAGCGGGGTCTGAAGAATAAGCGATCAGATTAATGAATCGACCTCCTGCTACAGGATAGGTGACGATGTGCTGAAGAGCATGTGGAGATTAGATACCACGGCCACGCTCATCGAATAGACTCACTTTGTCCTTGCCGCAGTACTGTGGAAAGGAAGACTGTTATTGCCTAGACTGCGATACATGGGGCTTCCACCTGCGTACCATCTTCCGCACCGTTATGGCATCGTGGTCCGCAGAGATTTTCCTCAACTCATCTGGCTTCACTAATGCTCGATAAGCTACTGTACCAGTGAAGGTCGTCCCAGGAATTTTCTGCAAGCCCTCCGAAGATGTACTCTCCTGATGCCTGCCTAAGCCATGACATGTCATCAACTGCCCACGGACAGCACTTTTGATGCCGTCACAGCCTATGAGCATATCGCACGGCGCAGATGTTCCATCCGCAAAATGTATCGTAACAATGTTGTCATCGGTTATCTCATTGTCGGAGTCTTTGACACATTGAGTGAACGAGACACACCGCTTCCCGAAATGTGTGGTCGCCCGTCCGGTTTCGTTGAGCGAACTGACCAACAGATCCACAAATTGCGCCCTGTGGAATCCCATATTATCTACGATAAACCCGGAGTGATTATGACTTAAAATCGGCGTCTGGGATTCTTACAGGAAAGGACCAGCTCCCCCATTGCCTCACCACCGAATGGCAGATCCGCTTTCCTCAGCTGAAATTTTGTTTCTAAAATTGTATTCCTTAGTGAGAAGAGACAGATTATACGTAGCAATGAATCGGGGTATCCTACCTTGGTTGTTCCCTGGCGCTATAGCACGCAGTCTTTCTTCCAAGCCTAATTTCTTCAGCGCTGCCACGCCTCTACCCCATATTGCAAGTCCTGCTCCAATCTCCTCAAATCGCGTGGCAGCTTCGTAGATGTTGATGGTCAAATCTCTGTATGGTGCTAATGCGAGCGCGAGCGTAAGCCCTCCGATGCCTCCACCACTGGCCAGTCTCTTCAGATCTGTAGTTGTTAGAGATTCATCTATGCTCACCAGATGGCAACGCGGAGTCTTGTTGAGTCGGTCATATTTGCAATCCAATCGCGGAAGGCTGCTCAGGTATCAAAAGCGAGAGATGCAGTACGGTATCTCTTTGGTGGGTGTTTTCGGCGAGGGTCAGACGAACGCCGATGTTTCTGGAGTTTGCTAAAAATACCAAAATGTATACGTAAGTGAACACCCATATTTTTTACGACTTCTCCACACTTATACAGTTGCGACCACTAAGGCGCAGCCACTCTCGGCTGAGCTCAGTTACTAAGGTCCTGTACGGATACGAAAGTTAATGTGACATTAGCTTAGTCACTCATCAACTGCCCCCGGCGCTCCCAGCTGGCCGCCGGCCTGAGTTCCAAAGGCCGGTCACGCAAGAGTCTCTGAGACCACAATGAACGACAAAAACGACCGCATGGATGAGGACATCTCATCTGGCCCCGGATCCCATGTCACCCCCGGAACACCTCCCACCCCGTCTACGCCCAATTCTGAGGTGAGAAGGGAGGCCGCTGAAGCCAAGGCCAAAAAAAAGAACTTTCTCTCCTTAGTTCTTGCTGCTGGTGAAGCAGGACTTGTCTACCATTCCATTCTGATGAAATTCGCCAGACCTTTGTACGACAAGACTCCATACCATACGTCTATACTCAGTGGCTATGGATGGGTTCAAGAACTCCTGAATGGCCATCCTGAACGAATTCGTTGCGAGTTGGGGATCCATAAACATGTGTTTTGGAAACTCATGGATTATCTTCAACGAACAGGGAGCTGGTCATCACAATACATTACACTGGAAGAACAATTATCAATTTTTCTGTACACCTGTGTGACTGGGCTATCTATTCGACACATTGGAGAACGGTTCCAACGTTCCAATGATACTATATCCAAATACTTCACTCTCATGCTGCTCTGCTTCTCCTCACCTCCTTTCTACACTGATCATGTCTGACTTCCGGAGGTGAATGCCCCTGTGCCTCCCGAAATTCAGAACAACCCCAAATTTTCCCCTTTTTTCAACAATGCACTTGGCGCAATTGACGGCACACACATACACTGCACCCCCACTGCTGCAGATCGAGAGGCCACTCGGAATCGTAAGGGAGGGCTCACTCAGAACTGCTTAGCAGTTTGTAGCTTCGACATGCGTTTCATTTACATTTGCAGTGGCTGGGAAGGTTCTGCAGCCGACTCTGCCATGTACCATGATGCTCGGTTAAACGATCTCTACGTCCCTCCAGGGAAGTATTATCTTGCAAATGCAGGCTTCCCATCATGTGATGCGCTACTGATACCCTATAGAGGGGTGCGTTATCATCTGGCAGAATGGGCGCGTGCTGAGCTACGGTCTGTACTGACAAGAATTGAATGGAAAATACGCTAACTAGCCCCCTCTCCAGACCTCGCACGCACGAGGAGCTCTTCAACCTTCGTCACGTGTCAGCACGAAAGGTGGAACGGATTTTTGGGGTCCTCAAGGCTCGTCTTCGCATTCTCATCCACCCACCTCAGTACAGCATGGAGTGGCAAGTGAGGATCCCGCCTGCTATGGCCGCCCTCCATAATTTCATTTGGGAATATGACCCTGATGAAATTACGGACTATCATGAGGAGCAAGATTTGGCTCCAGGCGAGAGTGTGGGGGAACTGGCCGTGGGAGTACCCCGCCCGAATGAAAGCCAGCGAGCGAACAGCCGTCATGAGGTTATTGCACAGGTGATGTGGTCTCAATACAAGGGATTTTTGTGTGCACATGGTTTACAGTAACAACAAGATGTCATTTTGCATACATGTAACAATACATGGGTTTGCTCCCCTTCCTGTCCTCAAGCCATACCTCCACCGCTTTCTAGCTCACTAACCCATTTCAGAACCCAAATCTTCCTAAGGTCACTTGACAGTATGGATAAGTATACCCTGACCGCGGTATCACTCTTCAAAAAAAGGTCCAGGAGCTCCATTTTTTGGTCGACGTGGAGGTACGTTTCATTTAACTGCGTCAACTCGCAAGCGCTCGCGGCACATTCAGCCCGAGACTCCCCCATGGCAGCCTTTTTCTGTGGGGTCACGGGAGGTGCGGCCGTCAGGGGGGAGACTGTGGCTGCCTGAGCCATCAAAGGAGCTGCTGCTGCTGCCCTCACGTCATCCCCATCCGATGGGGAAGCAGTTGATGCCTAGAGCCCTGAGACCTCACAAATGGTACTGCAGAGAGTCAGGAGGTCGGTGTGTGCCCTATCCATGAAAGCCGCACCGTTGTTTGCCCGCCGCTTCTTGCTAGAGGCTTGCGAACCTGTGGTCGCCGACGTGCTTGGGAGCCCCTCCAGCGCTGAGCTCTTGCGTTTAGACGTGGATGCGAGGGGCACCTCTGATGTGGCGAATGTTGTCAGGTTGGCAGACCCGCCTAGGGAGATATTCGTGCCATCAGAGGGGCACATCAACCCAAAATCACCCAGCCATTCAAGGTTGCCACCCAAATCATGGCCCAAGGAGTGCGCTGGTGCGGACCCTATCCCAAATGACGACGGTCCCCCCTCGGGGAGATTGTCTCTGTAAAGGTCCATGTCGAATGCACTGCCAGTTTCCCCCTGTGCCCCCATTGTTGACCCAAAGGCACCCGCTGCATCCCCCGAAAGTGTGAAGTTGGTGAGCCCAAAGGTCTCATTGCTTGCCCTGTACGCGTTCTTTCCCGTCGCCTTGTTCTGCACCAGGAGGCTCATCTCATCGTACAATGGGAAGCCTTTGTTGGAGTACGCTCTGGCCTTCGGATGACGCTGTACGAGCCCAGGATCAGTTGGTCGGTCTAAGGTCCACACAAGGCACTCACCGCTACAAACCCCTCCCAGACGTTGTTGGTGAGTGGGAGATTCACACCGGAATCCTCATTCCATGGGAGGCCCGATGTGTTCTTGATCATTGAAACCACTGCATACTGTTCCTTGAGCTATCCAGCTAACAATCAGCATGCGGAACCCGATACGCACAGACACTCACCCGAATCCATTTCTGCCTACACGCTTTAGGGGTTTTCACAGCTCCCCTGACATAATACGGCACCAACATGGCTGCCACCTTCGTCCAAGTCGCTTCCGTGAAGTTACCACCGTCGCCGGCCTCTGCCTTGTGCTCTACCAGGAAATGCACCAAGGCCTCCAGAGATCCAGCGCCCCAATCGCATCTGCCAGGTTCCTCACCCCTTTGAGATGGTATCTGCTGAGATTGTTGCCCTCCAGGCCAGGATCCAGGTGGTGAGTTACGGGTGTGCATGCGTGGATGTCGAGAGTGTGGTGCGCGAATCGTGGTGTGGATGGCGTGACCGGCATTTGGAACTCAGGCCAGCGGCCAGCTGGGAGCACTGGGGGCAGTTGATGAGTGACTAAGCTAATGTCACATTAACTTTCGTATCCGTACAGGACCTAAGTTAGTCGCGCAGCACCGCCAAATTTAATTTTAGGATGGAAACTTACCAAAAGGAGCATAAATCCAAAAGACCGAAAAATCGGAAGATTACGTAATAGTCCTGATATCATTGAAGATTTTCGGTGTTCTTGATCTCGCCACAAAATGCCTGCTGTGAAGAAAAGAAAGCTTCAAGCGAAGCAACAAAGAGCCTCAAATGGCTTCAGGTTCAACTCAGGACTTGCCGACGACCTATCTGAGCTCAGTATCGACCCGATGTACTTGCCCAAAGAGGAATCTGACTCCGATGTTGACGGTTTGCCATGCGTTTTCAGTTTAATCGGAGAAACTGTTGAGGAATCAGAAGAAGAAGATGTTGATAAGTCTAGATTGCCATGTCAGATAGGACAAAAGAGACCTTACGCTGCCGTTGCAGACGATATTGAAGTCCGGGAGGAACCTGACCTTGAAACAGCTGATGCAGAGTCTTCAGCTGAGAAGGCCTGTAATTTCTGGAAAAAATTACTCTCGGAAGTAAGTCAGAATGAAACAATTAAAACAATGGTCCAGTTAAAACTATCCAGGCATTTTTTAGAAAGACATGGAGATATACAGATGCATACAGGTAAAAAAACTTTGACCACATTTTAATTGTTTCTTAGCTGTCATCTTTATTCAGGAAGGGTCTCAATGCTAAACAGGCAGAATATGCTGTTAAGAAATACCGTTCTCATCACAGCATGGGCCCCAGCATCATGATGAGCTTGGGAATAATGGATAACCCATCTTAAAAAGCTTTTACAGACTGTATTTATTGGTTTCTGAACATTTTAATCGATAAAACATTTATTTGGCATATTTCGATGCTTAAGCGCCCTCGGCTATATTGAAATCCCTCTATTTCCGCCCAAAGTCCGGATATGAGATGAGGTCCTTACCAATTTTAAGAATTTTGAAAAAGTGAGCAGATAACCTTGAAGCTTGCATTGAATAGAGCACAAAAAAACAGTTTTCGAAAGATTTTACTCAAATTGGCAAGGGCAGATTCAATCCGCGTCTCGGGAGCACCCGGTGGTCGGTTTTGAGCGGTCGCAACTGTAGGCCGTTCTTAGCTGCACCCATCGTTTCTTGGGATTCGGATTGCACTGGCAGAAGTAGAAAGAGAAACACAAAAAGCTATACCGCTATACAGTATTCATTACGTAAGGGAAGTTATGTAAACCGATGTCACTGGTACAAAATTCAATTTAACCCTAGTGTCACGGTCACCACTGACTCACACACCGACAATTGACGTCAAAAAGTATCGAAACAACGGCAGGATTCGAGAATGGGTGCGGGACAAACTTTGGCCTCGTTCCTCGGCCAGGGGTATTATAGCACTACGAAACACTCCTGACCGGTTCAAGCTTTATGGTGGTCAATCATTGAAACAAGCTTCCGATGCACAAGAGCGCCAGTCGCAGTGAGTCAGTGAAACGTTTGGAACAGCATTCCACTTATCTTCTCAAAAGCTTCAAGTTAGAACGCTGTTGGAATGTCAAGACCGATGAAGACTATCGACACCACTAAACACCGTATGAACAAACGATTACACACGAAATTGTCTCATCTATGTCACTTCCCCTTTTCTCGGCGTAGTTTATAAGTCATGTAACCTATATTCGAGACGGTTCAGTTACTTGCTCTCAACTGAAGCGTCGTAAGTCTGTATTGTCAACACGTGAGTACTAATCACCACTGCGACGTGACAGCCGTTCTCACAACACGCACCGCGAGGGCACAAAGGAAAGACGGAAGCTGGCAGGAGTTTACATTTTTATTGCTGTGTTGTGCGTTTCTTTAAATTGTAGTTTCAACGAGAAACTACATCCTATGGGATAGATGCGCGAGATGTATGCAGCGAGAGCGGAGAATTTGTCACATTGCCACTGTGACAAGTCGCCTCCTCTCCCCCCCGTGTCCGCAGGGTCGTTCAAGCTTCTTGCAGCCTAGGATGATACACTCTCTATATTCTTCTTTTTACTATGACTTGAGATCTACCTCTCATTGCGGATCACCTTAATGCCAGCCAACAGTCTGAGCATTCTTGGTTGTCCCGCATAACACCAGAGAGCACAGCACACGCTGATCAAATTGCATTGGAATCTGCCAACTACGAAGATATCTCGATCAGTGTGACTAATAAGCATGCCACAATGAAAAAAATGCTCAAAAGTTTCACCCTCCAAGTTTATGGCCTACCAGCAGAAGTGTTTTGGAGCTTGGGCCAACTTGGAAGTAAGCCCATTCCTATTAGCTTGTAATCAAAACAGATAACTCTTCAAAGTGATTGTTTTAAACTACCTCACACAAAAATTGCAGCATACCATGCCTATTCGTCATTGCAATGCCGAGAATGTGGCATGGGGAACCTTAAAGAGCTGGCAGTTGATAGTTACCTGGGTTGTAAGTGTATTATCCATGTATCTGACATTATATACACTGATATATTCTCTAGATTGCTAAATATGCCCATGAGGGGCACAAACAATTGGCAGACAAGGGATTATATGCATGCATATACCAAGTAAGTCATAATTCCGCATTCCATTTAGAGTAGAAATTTTATATCTTTTTTGCAAAGCACTCTACTCAAAATGTTCAACTTGGAACAGATTGTGCAACACGGCACACATTTCAGCTGTTTTGAGATTTGTCATATGCATGAATATTTGGTCACTACAACTCAGGAGTTGGACATGGTGAGCAGCTTTGTTGCTCACCCTGATCACTATATCCCTCATGTGTGAACAGCTTCTCTAACATCATGTTATGATCAACATGGAATTCACTCTGGGTGTCAGACCCGGTGCTATGGGGTGGAGTTACCCAGAGTGGAAAAATGAAGGAAAATACCTCAAGTTGAAGGTTAGTGCTCACTTGTGTATCTTGCGTGCAACCTTACCCTTGCACCATTCTTGGCACCGCTATGCTGTGCCAAGAATGAGGCATGACAAACTTTGGCCAAGGAACGAGGCCAGCGGTGGCAGGAGTGGCAGTCGTTTGCAGTCGCCACCTCCGACTCCCCCTCATTTGGCTCTGACAGTGCATCCCTCCCTTCACACCCCCCCCTTTTTTCGCCACACCCCCCCTGCCACCCACACACCCCCCCTCGCCTTCCACCACCCCACCCCACCTCCCATCACCCACACGCCACCCTGTGCACACGCCACCGCTGTCCCCGCCACCCACACCCCCCCATCACCTTCTGCCACCTGGCCCTGCCCTGCCCCACCTCCTACCACCCACATGCCACCCCACTTGCACCCCGGTGCCTGTTGAGACTGTTTGACCTTTGTAAGTTTGTTATTCATGAACATTGTCATACTTTTGCTCACTCTTTTTGCAAAGGTTTCAGCTGCCGGCAGGCTAGTGCCACTTCTAATGGATGAAAACTTGGATGTTCATTCTGGGATCATTGCGATGGTCGCGTAGGAATCTGAGCCAGTGTTGATCTTAAGTTTAGACTTATACACCACATGCTTCACATAAGTTCTACTTTTTTCCCTCTCTAAGTATGTTTACTCATGTCCACTTGTAGATTTCATCCCTCCCAAACTTCTGCCTCACACTACCCCATATCTCCCGATATCACCCTCACCCTCACACCTAGTGTTGCCCTCAGCTCAGTTTGGTTTCAGCTGAGCCATCAGCCAAGCCTTATTTCAGCCAGCCTGAGGATCAGCTTGAGAGCTGTAACTGAAGGTTGGTTTAGCTGGAAAGCTGGCTTGTGAGCCAGCTCAGCCATCAGCCATGGGAAGTTTGAGAACAGTGCAACCTCACCTCCTCCCACCACTCATTGTCAGTCTAGCACATCCCACACCAACACAACCACCAGGTCTCTCGTCCTGTGAGTACCCATATTGACAATTTTCTTGTAACTAATGGATCATGAAGGCTGTGTTCCCTCATTGGGTGCAGAGTGTAACAGAGCTAGATGCAAAGACGTCGTGACCCTTGTGAAGGTACATTTCACTCAGTAACACATACACCAGCTTATTGGTGACAACAGTACTCAATGAACATTTTGTTGGACTCAATTTTATACTGCTGCAACACCATACGTTGGCATAGGGGTATAAAAGATGGCCATAGAAAAGTAAGTCACTTTGGCCATCTTTCTTTCATAGCTATGGTGCAATGCGCAGCTAATGCTGCAATCCCTGAGGAACAGCCACCTCCTACTATGGGGCCACAACTATGTGCTACTAGGGCTCGGCCAGCATATGAGGACGCCATCCTGCATATCACTCAAGAGGATGACGATGGTAACATTCGACCAACAAGAGCTCCACGTGCTCCTTGGGCTGCTGCACCTTGTAAGCCCCATGCACCAGCCACACCAAAAGCATTGACAGGTGCTCAGCCTCAACCACCCACTGCAGCTGCTAAGGCTTGGGCTGCCAAGTGACATGACAAACAGTGTGTGGATTGCCTTGCTCATAACCAGCAGGAACTCGATGCCCACAACATGGATGTTTTTTTTTCCTGCTCCTGTCCCTGCCCCTACTGCTACACCTGCTCCTGCTCCTGGTGTCTGCACACACACACCTGATCCCACTCCCACTATCCACCCATGCACACCTCAGGGAGTTCACACTCCTGTCCAAATATCTCTTTGCACTGGACATTGCACACCACACATTGCTGCAACTCCTACCTCACCCTGCACTCCTGCTTCCCACCACCATGTAGTTATCTCACAGCGAGCAGTGCTGGCACCTGGGCCTGCCACAGGGGGCCAGCATGCTATAGTTGTATCTCATGTAGCTGCAGCAATAGGCTCGCCATTTGGAAGACCCAAGCAGTCGAAGAAAAAGCATGACACTGTTGACGTATGGCACTTCTTTGAAAAGGGGGAGGGACAAGTGAAAACTTATTGCAAGTTTTGCATGTAAGTGCTACTTTTTGTTCTAGAGTTTCTTGGACTGATAATAATGATTAGAGTGCTTCTTGAATATTCTGCAAAAACAACTACTGGCACTCTACGTGACCACTTAGAAAAGGTTCACACATCTGAATACATTGATATTTGCAAATGGAACGGTTGGTCAATAAAAATCAAGTCATTGGTACAAGTGGCTACTTCAGTGCCTGCTGTACCACATCCAGTCTTCACTACAGCTCGCTTCAAGTCTGCTCTTGTGAATTGGATAGTTGCTGATGATCAGGTGTGTTTCATTTTTAATATCACAGCCGTATGTTTGCTAAATATAAATAGTCTATCAATGTGGTTGAGTGCCATGAATTCCGACAGCTGTCATTGCTGCTGCAGGAATCTATGAGTGACTGCAACATCCCTCACTGCACCACAATTTGGAGACTCATCATGCAGGCATGGGAGCTCCATTTCGAAGAGCTAAAAGTTGAACTGCAAGTATACTCCAGGACTGTATGTTATTTGATTATTACTGATCCTTTGTGTGCTGATATAGCAGACTGTCAGAAAGATATCCCTCACAACAGATGGTTGGGATGACAAGAGCATGCAAGCATACATTGCTGTAACTGCACACTATTTACTCCATTCAGCAGCAACAAATATATGTGCCACAACAGGTGCCCTTACATTAGAGTCTGCACTTATTGGATTTCTTCCTATGCCTGGATGCCACTTTGGAAAGCACGTGAGCAAAGCACTCCATTTTGTTACAGACCATGCAGGTATCACAGACAAGGTATGAGCCAATAATGATTATCACTGCTGTGCCTAATTGCTATGATTGGCAACTAGGTCATGTTTATTACTACAGATGGTGGCTCAAATATGGCTGCAATGGCCCATGACTATGAGATTGGTCTGCAGGATAAGTTTATTGACTTCAACAGTCAAGAAAAGCATATTATGTAGTATCTTGTCTTTTGTAGTGCTGTCTCTTGCTTACCTTCCAAAACAGTTGTTTTCTGCATAAGCTTCACACCAGTGTCACTGCCATGCTTCAAAGCTGTACCAGTGGAGAAGCACTGGAGAATACCACTGCTGACTTCGAGTCTCCAATTGAGGAACCTGAAAACCCTCACATGCAAAGCATGAGTGATGCTCTTTGTTGTGACCCAGTTGCAATTGCTCGTGGGATTGTCAACACAGTCCAAACATCCCAGCTACACAAGGCAGATTTCAAGGATATCGTCGAGACTGGGAATTGGAGACATAGCTGGAAAGATGAAAATGGGTGCCAGCTTGTCATTTCCACTGTCACCCTTATTCATGATAGCCCAATATGGTGGGGGTCAACATACCTCATGGTGGATCAGTTTGTCTTTCTGCATCAAGTGAGTTCTGTTCACCCTCCTTTCTTGTTTATCATGCCATCTAGTCTAATACAATAATGTCTTCAGCCTGTTATAGTATACATGATACCAGATGTCATGCACAAGGTTTTCAAGTGTCAGCTCACCCAGTGTGAATGGAAGGTTCTTGGCCAAATACGAGATGTACTCAAAGTGCATAGTTTTACTCAGTTCCGTACAAGCAACATCATTAAACCTATGATCAGCCAGCATATGCCTTACAAGCAGTAATGTGCACTGAACGTACACCAGTACTTGCTTGTGTCATTCCTGCATTTGACTCTTTGATCTCGATATGGACCACAATGCGCACCAATCCAACAAAACATCATCTGCGCCACATGCTTGATGTGGGGATTACCAAAATGACTGAGAATTACAACGACCATCAGTTCTCAAAGAGGGCAATCTCTTCTAAAGGTTGAGAGATCTCGCTTCTGTCTTATATCTTCTGTTTGTTATTAATGAACATTTACGGCAGTCCTCCATGCTTCACTCCGCTTTAGATGGATTGAAAATATAATTGGGAACATGAGCATATTGTGTATGCAAAAAATCTGATTATGCAAGAGGTAAGCACACTATTTTTCTTGTTTTATTGTACTAATATCTGCCACTTCACAGCTTGAAACATACTATGCAAATGCTCTAGCTACTGACACTGCCTGGAATGCAGCAGAATACTCTTTGCCTGCACAGAATGCTTACTAAGTTCTATTTGGTGAAACAGCAGCTACTGCTGCTGGCCAAGCTGCTCACTGCCCAACTCCACAACAAGAATGGAACACTTACTGTCATGCTCCAAATTGGCCAGACATTGTCACTGTTGCTCCTGTAAAATGGTGGGATGTAAGTATTTCTCTCAATATCACAATGTCGTATGCTCATCCTCTATAGCAAAATGAGGAAAACTATCCCACTATATTTTTCTGGGCTGTTGACTACCTTCCTGCTCAAGTGTCCTCTGTTCCATCTGAATGAGCTTTCTCTGCAAGTGCCGAGACAGACACACATCAGAGAAACCATATCACACCAGAGCTTATGGAACAGCTCCAAATGCTGAAGTACTTGATAAAGAAGGCAAGACTTGATTTTATGTGCAGCTGGAAGTGTGAGGAGGTGGATGTGGAGCTCAAGAATGATTGTCAGGATGCTGGATTTGAAGCTGCTAAAGAGATAGATGCTGAGTTTGAGGAGATTTTAGAAGAGCTAAATCATGAAGATGAACATGAGCCAAGTGAGGAAGATGGTGGTCCAGAGGATGGGCAGTGATTTAATGAAGACTATGAGTAAATAGAAGTAGAAAATGTCTCGAACCTTTCCCACCATCACAGCTAATTACACTTATTTTCTTTGCAATGCTTACCAACAATTTTAGATTTGAGCAAGCTGTACAGTTCTAGTAGAGATTGTCAGGCACTTGTAGGAGCCTGTACATGTCGCTACACTTCAAAATGGCAGACCAGTGGTGATAGCAGAAATTTCAAATTCCACCATCGGCTTGAAGCTTGGAGCTGGCTTTGAGCTGACCCAAGCCTCTCAACAGGGCTTGGTTTTGGCTTGCACCAGCTCGGCTTGGCTTGGGGCCATAGCTGAGCTGTGGCAACACTACTTGCACCTAGTGACCTTTGACCACTGTTGGAGTTCTGGATGAGGCCAGCGCTGTTCCATATGTACCACAAATCCATGCACCATGAATCCTCACACTGTTTGTGGCCAAGGAGCAAGGGCATGCAAGTGGTGGTTGTTTGCAGTCTTAGGAAAATACTATTCCTATTTGTACTAGGTGAGTAACCTGTGCTACACACAGGCACCCCATTAGGCCTTTGTTGGTTTTGAAGATATCCAAAAATTATATTTCTACATGGCTATATATTTAAAATTACATTGTGTTCTTATGTGTTCAAACAGCCATTTTTATAAGTTGTACAAAGCTAATGTATACCTGTCATCAGAGTTAGCCATAGTTGTGACTCCAATCAATTCCCAAATACTTACTCAAGTTGGATGAAGCAGAACATCCTTATATACAATATTTGTTGTCACAGCACCTTCATTGAGAAGTATTTTGACTCTGCCCCAGTTAGTTCCCCAAGACACCCCAACATAGAATTGACCATGACCAAACACAGGGTGTCGCAGGTCTATCCCAACAGTTCCAAGGGACTGTCCCTGTGACTTGTTGATAGTCATTGCAAAAGCAGGTCTAAGTGGAAACTGCCTTCTAGGCAATTCAAAGCCCAGTTCTTCAGGGTCTGCTGTTATTGTCATCCAAGGGATGAATGCATATTGTCCCACACAGGGCCCAGTTAGAATCCTAACCTGGAGGACTCTGCTTGTCATATGAACCAACCGAAGACGTGTGCTATTGCACAGTCCTTGACCAGGATCCAGATTACAAAGGAGCATCAAAGCAACACCAGACTTCACTTCAAGCTGGCTGGGAGGGAATCCACCAAAGTTAATAGTCCTCAACTCCACAGGATATTCATCACCCTCCACTCCTTCTTTCACAGAGTCTGCACTACTGTATATGTGACCATCTTCAGGAAACTCTTTGAAGATCAAAGAGTTTATCTCATCCACATCCACATTCTGAGGACAAAGGATGGCATGTTCTAAGAAGTACTTATCTGGATGTGCATTTCCAGTTTGAATACCAGGATATATTTCTGAGATCAAGGAGGACACATCAGGACCACAAAGCATGTGCTGTGGGAGAGTGATGGAATGATCCAATGGCAAATATTTTCCCTGACCAATGTCCAAGAGCCATTGTGCAAAAGCTGCACTCTATGGGTCATTAGGGTCAACACGCATATTTTGAGTGAGATGCAACACTTTAACATGTGGCCACAGTTGAGACCTTTGGATGCAGGCTCCTATGATATCTTCTTTTGTTCCTTTGGGAACAACAGGTAGGGTCTGCTGGAAATCACCACCCCAAGCAACAGTGACACCACCAAAAGGGACATTAGGCTGATCATGAAGATCTCTGAGAGTTCTGTCTACAGCCTCACAGGCAAAGCAATGCTGCATTGGAACTTCATCCCAGATGATAAGACTGACTCTCTTGAAAAGCTCAGCCTTTTCAGAATCTTTTTTGATGTGACACACACTTGCCTCATTCAACTTCAGAGGGATGTTACACATGTTGTGAGAAGTGCAACCACCTGAGAGAATTATGGCTGCAATGCCTGAGGATGCCATGCATAAGACAATGAGCCCTCTTGCTCTGCATGAGTGAGTGAGGGTTATTCATGTGAATGACTTTCCAGTGCCACCTGGACCATGGACAAAGAAAAGTTTGCCACAGGGTCTGCCTTGAGTATCTCATTTTAAAGCAGAGGCCAGAATATCATCATGCACTTTCCTATCATTGAGCTTTGCAATATTTTCAGCAGCTTTTTGTGATTCAACAGCAGGATTGTATGCCAATTTCTCTGCAACCAAGCGACCCTAATTTCATCCCATTGCCCTGTGACCTGAGGCATGCCTTTGAACTGATCCAGGAACTTTCCAGCCTGGCACAGGATCAGATCTATCTGATACAAACCAAAGTCATAGATCTGGTCATCTGAAGGATTCTGAATCCTATCCTGAAGATGATGTTTCAAGTCATCACAAATTCTGTCTTTGAATGTGTCCCACAATCCTTTTGGATCAGAAGGAAAGCAGTTTGTGAAGATAGTAACAAATAACCTCCTGAGCTGAGCACCTGTCCACACAACACCTGCCTCTTCAAGACACAACTTCCACTCCTGGTCATCTTCTAGCAAACCTCAAGCAAGGCATGCTTCCTTATTGGTATTATATTGTTTGCCCTCAATGGTCCTGATGTCCTCATGGGATGTGGGACCTCTGACCACTGTAAGCAGAGTATGCAGATAGAAGTGATCCCCAGATGAAGGATCTGCAAAGTGTATGTGACCGATTGCCTTGCCCTTTTTCTGAGGTTCCCATTTTCTTTTATCAGGCTTCCAGGTGAAGTCACTTCACCTGGAAATTCAACATAGAGCAACTGGTGAGCATGTGGATAAGTTGCATTGGCCTCAAAGAAAGCCATGAGTTTGGTCTTAGAATGACCTGCCCACTCTAAGATAGTCATGGCATCTGTATTAGGATCAAATATGACAGACTGCTGATCTTGGAGATGAACAGGGAGTGGTATGACAGCTGGGATTTGTGTGTGTATCTCAAACTCTGATAATCTCCAGAAAGCCTCATGAGCACTGACATAGTGAGCATCAAGGTACTCCTTGACTTCATCCTTAGCCTTCCCAAACTCCATGGTAGTGCGGTCATGTCCCTTGTAAACATACTTGTGCATGTATTTGGTGGACCGGATGTTCAAAGTGAGCTCAGCATTAATATGGCATTCCTCTTCAAGAATAAGATAAGGGATGTAAGGAACAACATGTCTGTTGTCCATTGTGTGTCCTCTGATAACATGGTGTCTGCCATCATCTGGGTGATGATATTCAGGATATCCATCATCCTTTATAATAGTGATCTCACTGAATTCTTTTGGAAAACACTTGCTGCACTTGTTCTCCTTCATGCAAGGAGCACCAGGCTTTGCAACACCACAGGGCCCATGGGTCATCACCTCACTCACCAGCTTGTAAAGCCTGGGGTGAGTCTGTTGATTAGGAAACGCAGCCCAAATCATGGAATCCACATCTACAGGAGCCCTGAGCTTGTCCTCATCTTTGAACCATATGAGAAGATGCATGTGAGGCAGGCCACACTTCTGAAACTCAATAGTGTGAACCCTGGCAACAGCCCACCCAAGAATATTTTTATTCATGAGCAAGTTAATCAGATGTTTTTTTTTGAGCTGAAAGACATGTGAGACCAAGTCTGGTCTATCCTGTGCAGATTGGCCAGGCAGAAGAGCATCTTCAATCTCTTTCCATTGGACATTGGCTGTCATGGTAATGAAGAGACTGGCATTTCCATACCTTCTCGATATAGCCAAAGAGTTCTGGAGGCTCTCCATCATATCCCTTGTGCTTCCTTGACAAGTGGCGGGTAAGATGACCTTTTCCCCCATCCCATATCATTAAGATTGAGATTATTATCAAGCCGTGCAAAAGCATCCACCACCTGATTGTAGAGGTTGGCTCTATGTAAGAATGTAGATTCTTACAGTAGCATATATGGACATATAAGTCACCAGAGTGACTGATGGTGTTGTATTATATTAGCCGCTGACAAGCATGATACTCGAAAGCGCCTACTACACTACAAAAGACACTCACTGCACACATGCCTATCTTCATCAGCTTTCGCCAGACCATCATCTGCTGTGCTACCTCCAGTCTGCCAGACAGATCATCTCCACACTCATTCTATTTTTCATTGATTCTATTTTCAATATGCCATCCAGCATTGCCGCCACCACATCCCATGATTCATTTCAGATGACTACCAAGCCAGACATACACATTGGACCACACATCGAACTTCCTAGTCGATGTTCTCCCCTTGATGTTCATTTGTCCAGTCCTCCTCCACAAGTCGCACATCGTCGGGACTATCCTCTTTACGTCGAATCTCCTGAAGGCCCATACTGAACATTCCCCTCCTATCCTCCTTATCGCGTTCACGATTGCATTTGGGTATTCGACCCTGTCTTCCATGCTCCCTTCCATGTCATCAGCTTTGACCCAAACTACAAACCAGTGAATGGTTGGCATTGTATCGTACTCAGGAACTACTGGGATATCAAAGAGTTTGGTCCAGGAACAGAGATTTGGTATGGTTATGTGCCTAAGGACTTCATCAAGCAGGACTCGTCTTCGTTCCCTCTCTGGAGGAAATTTGTATCCAAGTGTCGTGATTGGTTCACATGTTTCTGAGTCATCATCAAGTCACATGAGTCACTTACTCATCTTCGGAGATATTTGACAAGCAACTGGAATCCTATTGGATGGCTATGACTCATTTTCATCACCTGACTCACTCGCTTCTTTGTTGTACTTCTATTTCCAATTGTTCCACATGGTCTATTGTCTGTGACTCACTTCTATTCTATTTCTGGCTTCTATTTCCAATTTTCTGCCACAATTCCATTCACTTCTTCAACCACCTCACTCATTTTTCCATTCCATTACAAACCACCTTCCTATTTTGGTTTTCTGCCTCTCGCCATTAGTCATTTCTCCTGTCTGCTGTTGACGACATCGTTGTATGGCATACTCGCATCGTTTGTTGTTCTGCTCATGTATATAAGGCCTGTTTCACCTTAGTGTACCCCAATTCACCTCTTTCAGTTGGATTCACTTGTCGGAGTCTTCTAAGTCTACTACTACTACATCTACATCAAGGCCAGCTTTGTCAATCACGTGACAATTGCTGTTGTATCTCGTCTACGCTTACATCAGTGTATTACGTCATCATATTCATCACTGCGACGTCATCATCTTTGTCTTCGCTCTACCTTTGTTACTGCTGATATCAAAGTGCACTGAGCTGAACACCAGTGTAAGTAGCCGTGCAACGACGACACTGCTACCCACTGTCTTTTGGATCCATTTCCGAAAGTAAACCAACACCGCCAACAAGAGGCGCCTGTAGATAGTGGACAACTATACAGTTGTTCACAAGTAGATTAGATAAACAATACTTTTTTGCTTGTAACCACACCAGTCACAGACACCAATAACATATTGGCTTAGTCTGTTCGTGTGAACAATATTAAGTTTCTTACACTTTGTTGACTGCCAATACTTTTGGCAGCACTGCGATAAAGAAAGAGATCAACCGATCTTTTATTACCCAAAAAACAAACGAGTTTAACACTCGCTGGAATCCTTGGACACAGTAAACAGACATTTACTGTTTATGCTTCTAAATTTAATAGAAGAACACCACAGTGTGGCTGATAGATCATAGATCTATGGCGTCAATAAGGAATCGAAGCCAAACGTCTAGATCCAGAGAGGATCCAGATACATCTGGAGCCACAACCAAGGGCTCAGACAGGAGAACTGAGTCTGCCCACAACATGGACAGGCGAACGGGAACACCGACGAGGGTAACTAGTCCTCGTAATACTATGACGCCCATAGCTTTCGACTCTAGGCATTGAAAGCAACTATCAGCGGATCCAAGAAGATCTGTACTGGAGGAATCAGAAATGGAAAAGATATTGTCCGTTAAGAGAAAGAAGAGAACTTCGACTAGGTCAAAGTTACAATCGTCTCTTGATGAGTCGAGAGAGCCGCCGATGAGTGACACAGACAACTCGCTGGGGTTGCGAATGTCACAGCTCCCACATGTCCAAGAACATCACAGATCACGAAGTTCACTGTCCCAAACAGGGATGATAGAGCAGGGGTCAGCGCGCCGGGATGAAGAAACCCAGCAATATGAATGTACAACCGGACATATTGCCTGGATGATTATAGCCCTCAAAGAGAGCTGTAAAAACATAGGCACTACGTGGGAAGTGAGCCAACGAGCGGCTGAGGCAGCTCGTGCAGCGGATGAAGCCGCAAACCAACTCCAAGCATTAGGAGATGGCATGGAACTGTTAATACAGTCCTTGGAGGAGGAAGAACAGGGACCTTTGCGAGGAAAGGCCCCAAAGGTCCCTGAGCGTGGCAACAATCCCAATAGGGATCGTGAAGTAGACCGTGAGGCAGAAAAGGCTCACAGGAAGCGAGACAGACAGAGGATGCCACCTCCATCTGGGCCGAGCACTAGGAGTGGTCCTTGAGAACCTAGTGTCACAATAGAGCAAGACAGCGTCAGTACACTCCAGCGTACTGAGGAAGAGACAGAGCGTGAGCAGAGGCTCGCAATAGAGAAAATATCCGCAAAGGAACTCGCAGATCAAAAAAAACTTATAATGAGCAAGAAGTGCTCAAAGCAGTGATCCGACAGTCACTGCAGGAGATGATGAAGTCTGACGCCAATAGTGTCAGTACCACAACTAGCATTCATGTTAGTCTTGAACGTGAGTTCGATCACTGGGATAGGATCAAACAAAAAGCAGCGTGACGGAAGCACCGTACGCTAGAGGTCTGTGCTAAATACGCGGATAAACTAGTCGAAGAAGCACATACTGTGGGGATCAAAGGCGAGGCCTTTGATAAACTGATCGAGTCCGCAAGAGTAGCTCAATCCATCCTCAGTAGCAGCTATAGACTGAGGGATGCGTTTCTAATGGCTGACAAACGTCGACCATTGTATCAGATTGACGAAGACATTGTTGATCCACCAGTGCAGCAGGACGTCAATACTCATGTCCCCTGGCCACACAGGCAGATACAAGTGATACCGCGTGCGGTATCACTGGCAGTCACGGATCCTGAACAAAGGATTCAGGAGGCAGGAGGAAATCCGTCTACAAATGTAGATGGAGTTGCAAAGATGGTGCGAGCTGCCCTTGAGAAACACAAGGACAGCAAGCCAGACAAATACGTGCTTGCCAAAGCCGGAGTAAAACTCCCTCACCCAGCAGAATATGCTGGGAAAGCGGATCTCGAAGAATTAGAGAACTTCGTCTCAGGGATCCTGAAATGGCTAGGCATGACTAGTCTATTGGGACCGTCCAGCACGGAACTCCAATTAAACTATTTAGGCATGCGCCTCAAGGGTGAAGCATTGGAGTGGTACGCTTGAAATATCGAGCATCATGATCGAGTCGTGATCGACTGGACCCTAGAAAGTGCAATTTCTGGGTTACAACAGTGATTCATTCACACACTCACGCACAGGCATGCGCCGAATAAGTTCGATACAATTGTGCAAGGGACCAGAACCGTTCAGGAATTACTGAATGATATTACTAAGTATGCTGCGTGGATGATACATCCACCAGATGAGTATACGATCTGCAAACGGTTCGTAGCAGTGCTTAGAGAAGCACTGCGTCATGAAGTCTTAAAATTAGGCTATACGACAGAATTCAGTTCAATAATGAATTATATGAAGCCGCAAAGGCGGTAGAGGATGCGTCTCGATATGACATTGGGTTGCAAAGAACAGAACCTAGCAGCGCTCATGCGCCACAGGCAAAGCCAATGTTGACAACTAGTCGAAATCACACTGGGCTGAGCTTGTCCCGAGCTCCCAACACAGGAAGCTGTCCTACTGCAAAGCAGACAATATATTGTCCGCTTAATGCTCAACCTCAAACTGAAATGAGGACAAGTATACCCCAAGCAGGGGTACAGGCTATGCAAAGAGCTGGAGCTGGAGCTATCATCGCTTCACGTCCTTCGCAAAAACCTTCTGGAGGTTCAGGGGGTCAGGGATGTAGCACAGAGATAACGTGCTATGAGTGTGGACAGGTTGGGCATATCAAGCCGAATTGCCCGCAATGGAAGAACAAACTGCGCATAGCAGGTGCACAGTTGGAGGAAGTGGTTGAGCACTCAGGGAGTGCTCAAGAAAGGGAGGAGGAGCCACAATGTGGCAAACTATATGAGCGAATGGACGTCCAAGACGACCATGAGAGCGAAATCGGCAAACTAGTCATTGATTACCAGTCGGAGATTATGCCCTATCAATGGGATACTGACGACGATACGAGAACGCAAAGCTCGTATCGAGTGGATGGAGTATGTCCGCTAGAAGGATCGTATGAAGAAAGGTGGCGCATATATAGCGCAGACACCAACTATCACACTCAGTGGTGGTTTAAGCCAAAACAATGACTTCCGTATACACGCGGGAGTCATAGACAGGACCATTGAGCCTGTCTATGATCATCTGTTCAGACTGCGTGATAAGACGCGCCCCAAATGGGCGTGTATAGACAACCAAACAATCTCCAGGTATTGGGAGATTGGTGGAGTCAGAGCCCACTGTCTATTAGACAGCGGGTGTGAGGGAGTTATGCTCTCTCCAGATTTTATACGAGCTGTAGGCATTAAGACGTTCGAACTCGAACGTCCAATTGGTCTACAGTTAGCGTGTGTCGGCAGTAAGTTGACCATCAACTATGGAACGCACACCAACATCCATTTTGGTGAGTGTAATATCAAGGAATACTTTGATATAGCAAACGTAGATTATTACGATGCAATACTAGGAACACCATTCCTACGTAAATTAGGGATATCCCTCGACTTTAGAGATGAGGGATGCATCCGCATGGGAAAGGAAGTAATTCCAAACCATGCGAATGCCTGGGAAGAACAGCTGGACTATAAAAACCCGGCTGAACACAAGACTCGAATTGCGAGTCTTAAGCCCAACCTAGCAAGCCACAAACTGTGACTTGCAAATGGCTCTTTGTTATATGTGGAGCCACCAACGAGCTTGCCAGATGGAAGGTGAGACAAAGGAAAATGGAAGGAAAACCAGAAAAACATTGACGTTGGTCCAATCGACCAATGTACTGACGTGATTGCCAAAGGAGGTACTGGCTCCAAGCAACCGTTATTGATGGCTGAGGACTTTCCCAAACTTAGGGAAAGATGGGAGCTAGAGTACGCAGACCTCTTTGGAGGTGTGCCATTAGAACTTCCTCCTTGGAGGGAGATTAACCACAAAATTAAGTTCGTGGATGAAACCAAACAGTTTCATTATTGACTACCAAAGTGCCCAGAAGCACTTTGAAACAAACTGATCGACAAAGTCGACCGGTATACCACCACTGGTTGGTGGGTATCAGTGTCAGTACATTCTGCAGCGCCAGCGCTATGCATTCCGAAGAAAAACGGAAAGCTTAGAACAGCAATAGACTTATGTCTATGCAATGACAACACGGTGAAGGACATTACGCCCTTCCCAGACCAGGATATGATTCGGCATGACGTAGCTCGTGCTATGTATCGATCCAAGCTTGACATGTCCAATGTGTACAAACAAATACGTGTAGTCAAGGAGGACGTCGACAAGACGGCCTTCATGACCATATTCGGCACATTCAAAAGCCGGGTTATGCAGATTGGTGACTGTAATGCGCCGTCTACATTTCAACATCTCATGACATTGATTTTTCGTAACCAAATTGGTCAATCAGTCCACGTATACTTGGACAATATATTTATCTATTCGAGCTCTATAGAAGAGCATGAAAAACACCTTCAACAGGTGTTTGATATTTTACATGAGGCACATTTGTTTCTCAGCAGAAATCAATCCAAGATCAATTTGTATTTGCCTCATATGGAGTGCCTTGGTCACAGAATAGATGACAAGGGCATACATGCCAATGCAGATAAAATGGAGAAGGTTAGAGGTTGGAGAAGGCCTCGAACATTTAACAAAGTCCAACAATTTCTAGGACTCGTGCAGTATCTGGCACCATATATGCCAGATTTGATGGCGTATACAACTCCCTTATCAGGAAGTGCGTGCAATAACAGGACGTTTCAATGGACACCCTTGATGGACAAGTGCTTTGAATCCATCAAAGCGCTAGCATGTAAGGCTCCGATTCTGAAGCCAATAAATCATGCTAGCTCAGAACCCATTTGGGTTGTGACTGATGGTTCCAAATCTGGAGTTGGGGCAGTTTACAGACAAGGTTTGGACTGGACAACTTGTCATCCAGCAGGATTTCTATCAAAGAAGTTCAGTCCCGCGCAACAGCATTACAAAATGCATGAGCACGAGATGATTGCTATCCTTGAAGCACTTATGAAGTGGGAGGATAAGCTGCTAGGTCGCCAGTTCACACTGGGGACGGATAACAAAGGCCTCAAATACTTTGAGACACAACAGAATCTGTCTGACAGACAGGTGCGCTGGTGGGAATTTCTCTCCAGATTCAACTATACCACGGTACATGTACCAGGGGTGGAGAACAAGGTAGCCAACTGTCTGTTCCACTACTACTACGAGAATGACAAGCAGGGTGAACATCACCCAGCAGAAGAATACATTGATGCAGATGTGCGGCTAGACCCAGAAGGAGAATTTCTCCCAATGGATAGATTCGTAGAAATACGAATGGCCGCAGTGCGACGGTCGCAACGATTACAAGATGCGACAGAGCAGTGTGTCATAGACGCGCAGCGGATGAAGCAAGCAGGGGAAGAACCTCCTACACAAGTGGAAGGTAATGAGGAGGACAATGTACTAGCTACAACGTCGGGTGCAGACTCAGAGAGTCTACGCTCACGTGTAGAACGTGAGTTTGACCTAAAACGAGCCGTAGCCAATGGCTATGGAACAGATCCAATACTCAAGAAAGTGTTGGCAAATCCTGAGGCTCACCCTCGATTTGGGGTGAGAAATGGACTGGTTTGGACGAAGAACCAGTTCAATAAAGATGTAGTGTGTCTTCCCCGGGAAGTTTTTTCCAAGGGGAGGAGAATGGTCAAGATAATCATCGATCATGCACATAGAGTAGTTGGCCACTTTGGGCAATTCAAAACTGACAAGTACATCAGGCGATCGTACTGGTGGTCAGGAATGGCAGCCGACATAGAATCGTTCTGTGGATCCTGTGCAGCCTGTCAGGCTGCAAAGAAGGACAATAGACGACCAGCAGGGTTATTGCATACCCTGCCGATACCTGATAGACTGTAGCAGTCTATTGGAATGGACTTTGTTGGTCCATTGCTGGAATCGAAGGGTCACGACTATTTACTGGTCATGATTGACAGACTCACGTCTATGGTGCATTTAGTTCCAACTACGATGAGAGTGACTGCATGACAAGTCGCGTGGTTATACCTCAAAGAGGTAGTACGCTTGCATGGAGTACCTGACTCGATAATATCGGATCACGACTCCAAATTCACCTCCATATTCTGGAGGGAATTGCAGCATATAATGGGCACAAAGCTGCTCATGTCCACAGCATTCCACCTGCAGATGGATGGAGCGACAGAACGAGTAAATAATTCTGTAGGACAAATACTCCGCACGGTAGTGCAGAGTGATCAGAAGGATTGGGCCAAGAAATGCCCAATGGTAGAGTTTGCACTGAACAGTTCAGTCAGTGCGACCACAGGATATGCACTGTTCAAATTGAACAGCGGATATTTGCCCCATATCGGGCAGGTGCTATCAGTGGATACTACATTTAGAGGAGTGTGGCAGTTCGCACAACAAGTGTTGTGGAACTTGATTGATGCTCACGATGCAATCATCGCGAGTCGAGTACAGCAGACAGACACTGCTAATACCAGACACCGTCAAGGAACGACATATGAAGTTGGACAGCTAGTATATCTGTCTACAAAGAACCTGTCCTTACCTAAAGGATGAGCAAAGAAATTGGTACCCAATTATATTGGGCCATACTCAGTTATAGAAGTGGACAATTCCAGTTCTACGGTGAAACTTGAGTTACCCCCAGAGCTCATGGCTCAGAGGATACTACCAAAGTTTCATGCGAGTCTAATTAGACCGCATATACCCAATGACAACAAACAATTTCCTCGTCATGACGTAAATTACATGTATGACTTTGGGAAAGAAGACAAACCAGAATGGTTCGTAGATGAGATCCTGGCTCATCGCTGGACTAGTAACTCCAAGCTGGAGTTACAAGTAAGATGGACATTGGGAGATGTCACCTGGGAACCACTCTCTGCATGCAGAGAGCTAGAAGCGCTAGATGCCTATCTAGAACTAAGGGGAGTTAGGAAGCCACTAGATCTTCCTAGTCATGCCTCATAAGGCATGAGAAAGATGACGAATGAGTCCTTAATAAAAAGGACTCGACACAAACATGATTTGTGTTGACGATTCGTGTGATGCAATGACATCATGTGAACGTAGTCACGTGACGCATCGGGTGCGCTTGCTCTGATGTTAAGTGACAATTTGATTGCCGCTTCAAGGTCTTCTTGCCACCCATTACCACACTCGCACCAGTGCGAGTGTCAAATGAGTGCTATCCATGGACGCTGAAGCATCCCAAACACACCACTCAGCAGAGGCACTCCCTAGTGCCTCTGAGCAATTCGTGATGCTCCAAAAGGAGCAATGCTGGACTGTGCATGGTGTCAAGGACACCATCGCCATTGTCCACTGCGACTCCTGTCCGGAGTGCAACGCATATGCGCAACATTTGCTGCAAGCCGCAAAACTGCGGCTCATTGAGCCCTGAATGCGCAACATCGAACGCACATTGAAAGTGGCCTGGCCACCTTTACTTGCCGAGATGGCACATCCTTTTATTAAGGACGCGGTAGCCTCCTATAAGGAGGATATACGCGAGCTCAACTCAGAGCTCGACACGCTTTGCGCCACCCTTGATAAAGAGAGGCAAATTAATCACAAAATGGCGGATAAAATATCTGCCAGGAAGTCAGCGCAATCAGCACCGACTATTATCGATCTGACCTCATTGCCAGATTCAATGACGGACTCAGTGAGTCTGTCTATGACCACTACTGGAGCCTCACTGGGAGGACCCACTCGATCCGGTCGCAAGACCGCATCCAAACAGCGAACGCTGGCAGCACCTTACCCAGCATCGCTGCATGCTCGCATCGCCCCCGCCATAGGCGACCTGCCTGCAATGCAGATGGGATTTTTACCCCACCCTTTGGGCAAGGCACCACACCCCACTGCGGTGCAGTCGTCGATCCACTGAGTGGTTTGACAAATGCCAGCTCAACGACCCAAAATTCTTTGAGCAGCTCATGCTTGCACATGCGACATTTGCCCTGTCGCGCAGCACGCTATCATTAAGCATGCTGATCACGAACAGCGACTTGCTACTCGAACGCCAGCATTTGAGATCATGCATGATACGCCTCCCAATCTCAGGGATGTGTTGCGCACGATCGAGTACTCCCCAGAGGGTGTATCACCCGCCATTCACGGTAATGGAAACAACACCCTCCGACTGGAGGATGTCAATGTATGGGTATGGCTTAAACTAATTAGGCCAAAGAAAGACAGCCTGGTCTTTCTTCAAAAGCTAACAGAGCTGTTCACAGTCCGTGGCCAGTGGGCTGATCTTGCCGGCTCAATCTGGCAGCAAGATCTATCGGCACTGCTATCCACTAGTGTCGATAAGGTGTTCGAGTGGAAGTGCCCCCATGAGAGTACGACTCTCGAGGAACTAGCCCAATGGCTAGGAAACTATGTGGGTGTAGATCCCGGTAAGGCTCTCGTCAATATTGAGCCCTACTTTCTCTGTAAGCAGAGCAAGGTCTGCTACAATGAGACTGCGCAGAGGGTCCTCAATGCTCACGAAGGCCAGACATTCACTGGCCTTCATATACCCATGTCCCCTCGCCCCCCAGGCTTCTGGGGAGCACCGTCAACTTCGGACAACGACTCGTCATTGGACGGATGCGGTGGGGGGCCTCCCCACTCAAAGGCATGTATGAACATGCCAACAACGGAACCATCCGCCCCATCTGCCACTCACCCTGCATCCGCTACTACAGTGGATGACACTCCCATGGAGGTCGACCCAGCCGACTCCCTTTACTATGACAATACCGTCAAAGTAGCCACGCAGTCATCATCGACTGCGCTTGCACCTATATATGCTGATCCACCATCAGCATAACATTTCCCAAACCTGCCTGAGGTTTGGTCTGTGGGGAGGGTGTAAGAATGTAGATTCTTACAGTAGCATATATGCTACTAGTTAGGACATATAAGTCACCAGAGTGACTTATGGGGTTGTATTATATAAGCCTCCCACACAAGGAGCACCTGTAGATAGTGGACAACTATACAGTTGTCCACAAGTAGATTAGATGAGCAATACTTTTTTTACTTGTAACCACACCAGTCACAGACACCAATAACATATTGGCTCAGTCTGTTCGTGTGAACAATATTAAGTTTCTTACAGAAGGGGAATGTGAAGAAGGAGTCCAAAGATATTGAATGCTTCAATTGTCACAAGAAGGGGCATATGAAAGCCAACTGTTGGGCTAAAGGTGGAGGAATGGAGGGTCAAGGCCCACACTTCAAAAAGAACAAGGACAAGAACAAATCAGCAAATGTGATGGCTGAAAACGTTGAAGATGGATGTTGGTTGGCAATAGTAAACGATTCCAATGGTTTTCTTGAAGAATTGTTTGAAGATGACACCTATAGTCTGGATGAGCTTGACAATGGCAGAATACCAGGACTACAAACTGCTTCTAATAGCAGTGACAGTGACGAACTTCCAGCATTGTCGATTATCTCTGACAGTAGCGACAATGAGGACATGCCTAGCTTGATCACAGTTTGTGACAGTGATGATGAGGATGATTGTGATATACACAGCAACACTACAAGCAATGGGTCTATGGTGGAAGATGAGGGCATTGCTCCATTCACACCAATCAACCTTGCTGCAGCTGCTATGACCCAACCTGTAACAGCAGGACACATTCTTGAACTTTATAATTCTGGTGCTACCCGTCATATGACACCTTACAAACACCTACTTGAAAACTATGTGCTGATTACCCCAAAGTCCATCAATGCTGCCAATAAAGCTATCTTTTGTGCTATTGGTCGTGGAGATATGAAAATCAAGGTTCCAAACAGGAAGTCAGAAACAGTGATCATACTCAAAGATGTACTATATGCACCTGACACCGGAATGATGCTTGTATCTGTTGGACTCATTGACTGCGCTGGTTATTCAGCCATCTTTGAAGGTGGAACCTGCACGATTCGTGATAAGGACCAAAACATTGCAGGGCGCATCATTTACAGAAATGGCGTGTATTGAGTTGAGAGAAAGGAGCCAACATTCCAGTGCTAATGTGACAACTGAAACAGTTACTGTCATGGATTTGCACTGCTGGATGGGACACATCACACCTGAAGCTGCTAGGAAAATCATCAAAGATGGTCTGGTAACAGGAATTGAGTTAGACAACTCTGAACTTACAACCGTATCTTGCAATTCTTGCGAATATGCGAAAATGACATGCAAACCTGTACCACAAGAGAGAGAAGGCAAGAGGGAAGAAGCAATCGGTGGTGAAGTGCACACAGATGTATGGGGACCATCTCAAATTAAAACAATGGGAAGCAAGGCCTACTACGTCAGCTTCACGGATGACAAAAGTCAACATACATCTGCTCACCTCCTCATGCATAAAGGGAATGCATTTGAAGCTTACCTAATTTTTGAAGCTTGGTTGAAAATGCAGCACGGTGCATCCATCAAAATATTACAGTCCGATCATGGTGGAGAATACTTTAGTGACAAGTTGAGTGCACACCTGGCTGCTCAAGGAACGATTAGAAAACTTACAGTTCACGATACACCTGAGCAGAATGGTGTTGCGGAATGTTTAAACTGCACACTATTAGAGCATGTACATGCCATGTTGCATGCCAGTGGCTTACCCAAGAACCTGTGGGGAGAAGCATTGCAACACGCAGTATGGTTGAAAAATCGTACCTCAACTAAGGCTCTAAATAGTCAGACTCCGCACGAAGCACTCACAGGAATAAAACCTGACTTATCTGAACTATGAGAGTGGGGGAGTAAAGTATGGGTACACAGTATGGATGGGAATAAACTTGATGGAAGATCAAAAGAAGGGTGATGGATCAGTTTTGACGGAGAAAGCAAAGGATCACAAATTTATTGGCCAGAAAAGAGGTCAGTAACTGTTGAGCGTAACATAAAGTTTGACAAAGACTACGTACTTTTACCTGGGAGCACACCACTCGAGGGGGAGTGGATAAACATTGAATGTCCAGCTCCAAGTACGTCAAATAGACCTCCCACAATCACCATTCTCACATCCCCTGCACTCCCATCAGCTCACATCGACACCTTAGAAGGATTTGACAACACACCTGAAGTCCCAAGTCATATTCAGCACATTCAAAAACCATCTGCTTATGTACAAAGCCTTCAAGCTGGTGAAGGATCAACCACCAGGCTTAAAACTGCACCTTTAGTTCCATGTGGCATACACGTCGTTGAGCCCAAATATACAGGTGCCATTATAGACAATCATGAGGAAGCTGCTGTGGCACCATGGAGTCAGTGGAATTGAGAGTGAGGTAGTTGAGATAGTGGAGATGGAGGATAGTGTGGATTGGGCATTTGTCGCAAACTCAATCGTGGGAGATGAACCCAGAACTATTGAAGAGGCATTAGCCAGCCCTGAGGCGTCATCCTGGCAAGTCACCATAGAAAGTGAGTTAGACTCACTTACCAGTGCAGGAACTTGGATATTAGTCGATCATCCTGTTAATGCGAACATGGTGGGATCCTGTTGGGTTTTTAAATGCAAACACAATGCTGCTGGCGAAATCGTGAAGCACAAAGCACAACTTGTTGCTCAGAGTTTCACGCAGATACCTGGAATCAATTATCATAACACATTTTCACCTGTGGCTAAACTCACTTCAAATCACATCATACTCGCTCTCGCTGTTTGCAATGACTGGGAACTTGAGCAAATGGATGTAAAGAACGTCTACCTAAATGCGAAACTTGACAAAGAAATCTTCATGATGCAACTGCTGGGTTTTGTCACCCCAGGACACAAACAATCAGTTTGTCTTTTGCAGAAAGCCATTTATGGACTTAGACAGGCAGGCCAACACTGGTACAAACATATTTGCAATACATTCATGCGTTTTGGCTACACGCAATGCCAGGTTGAACACTGCGTATTTTTCAAATATATCGGCCAAGATCTCATAATAATAGTAATGGCAGTCGATGATTTAACAATTGCGGCAAGTTCAAAGGAACTGGTAGTGAAAAAGAAAGAGGAATTGAGGTCTGAATTCGAGATGACAGATCTAGGTGACCTGCATTGGCTTCTTGGAATTGAAATCAAACGCGACAGAAATGCATGTACCATATCGTTGTCCCAAAAAGCCTACATCAACACTATCCTATCGCATTTCAAATTGCAAGATGCAAAGAATATTTTGACGCCCATGGAGCCTGGCCTAAATTTATCTGTCAACCAAGGTCCATCTACACCAAATGAGATACAAGATATGGCTGCTGTTCTGTATAGAGAGAGTATCGGCTCTTTGATCTATGCTGCCAGCGGCACTTGTCCTGATATTGCTTTTGCAACTTCTGCACTTGCACAATTCATGCAGAATCCAGGGAGAGTCCATTGGGAAGCTGTGAAAAGGTTAATAAGGTACTTGAAGGGGACGAGGGAATTGGAGCTGACTTATGGAGGAAAAGAAAAGACTTTTGATGCTTGGACAGATGCCAATCATGCATCTCAAGAACACTGTCATTCCATCTCTGGATATGTGTTTCATATTGATGGTGGTGCTATTTCTTGGAGTTCAAAGAAACAGCCAATTATAGCGCTATCAATGACTGAAGCCAAATATATCACTGCTGCACATGCTGAAAAAGAAGCTATTTGGATCAGGGCTTTCCTCACTGAAATTGCACGACCACTCACCGTTCCTACCACTTTATTCTGCAACAATCAGTCTGCAATCGCACTCTCTAGAGACAGCTAATTCCACACGAGAATGAAGCATATCGACATGCAGTTTCATTTTATTTGTGAATTTATTGAAGATGGCATTATAATCCTCAATTATTGCCCTACTGAACTCATGATCGTATTAGAATCTCTCAGTCTTCGATAATGAATGACTAATATTATTATTACCTATTAGTATATCTATAGTAACTGGTAAGAAAGACATACTAAGGAACTTTAAAGAAAGTGACCTCACCTCAGTCTTCGATAATGAACAACTGAGGGAAAAACGTATCTACGAAGTCCAATACTACTTATATAATCTTTCACATACAAACTCCGATGTGGTAGATAGTAGCTCGTCACCTCAATATTTAACACTCCCACTTGAGCGTATTGCCATTCCGAGTTTGTGAACAAAATGTTTGTGCTTGATGCGAGCCAGACTCTTAGTCATGAGGTCGGCTGTCATCTCCTCAGTTTGACAGTATTCAATTCTGAGATGTCCTGCAGCAACGGCTTCTTGGATGTGATGAAAACGTAGTGCAATGTGCTTCATTTGCAGGTGGTTCCCTGGGTTTTGAATCAAGGCAAGTCCTCCTTGATTGTCACATAAAAGTTGAGTTGCACTTTGTTGTTCATGTCCAAGCTCCTTTAACAACTCCCGAAGCCAATACACTTCTTGCGTTGCTTGGCTGGCTGCAACGTACTCAGCCTCCATTGATGAGAGTGAGACTATTGACTGGATTTTGCTGCTCTAACTCACGGCAGCACCAGCCATCAAGAAAACATATCCTGCCGTCGATCGGCGCATATCATTGTCACTGGCCCAGTCAGAATCTGAATATCCATGGAGTAGTCGTGATTTCAAATTGCTGTCTGGCACATTGGCATCGTATTGTAGTACATGATTTCATGTCCATATCAGGTAACATAGGACTCGCTTTGCCTTGTGCCAGTGGATCCGACCAGGATTTGCAGAGAATTTGCTCAACACTCCAACTGCATATGCAATATCAAGTCATGTCCCTAACATTGCATACATGAGACTTCCAATCAATGACTGGTAGGGTATCTTTTCCATTTCCCTCATTTCATCCGCTGATTGAGGACAGTCATCCTTTGTTAGCTTGATTCCTGCTGTGAGTGGGGTTGGTGATGGTTTCGCATCTGTAAGTCCGTATCTCATGACCATATCATCAATGTAACGTCTTTGGGACAGCATTAACACACGTCTGTCATGATCACAAATGATCTCCATTCCCAGGATAAATTGTGTGTCACCGAGGTCCTTCAGCTTAAAAAAATCTCCGAATCTTGCCTTATGAACTCACATTGTTTTTAGACAATTTCCTAGCATAATCATGTTGTCCACATATACCACTAGGTAGATCGTGACCTTTCCGTTGCAATATACATAAATGCAGTAGTCTGCATGGCAACGCTCATATGAGTGTGTGCGCAACCCACTGTCCAGCAAATCATTCCAGACTTGGCTAGCTTGTTTTAGGCCATATATAGCACATGTGAGTCGTTTGATCTTTCCAGTGCTTTCAACACTGTCTGGAAGCCTAATCTATATTTATTCTTCTAGTGGACCGTTCAAGAAAGCCGTTTTGACATCCAGTTGATGAATATGAAATAGTTCCTCTTTAAGCGCTAGTGCAAGTAGTACGCAAATTGAGTTTAGTTTGACCACAGGTGTGTATGTCTTGTCGAAGTCTAATCCAGGGATTTGTGAGTATCCTTTTGCAACTAGGTGACCCTTGAAACACTGAACTGTTCCGTCAGAACCTCGTTTGATCTTGAATATAAGCTTGGATTTGACTGGTTTTCGTCCTTGCGGTAAGTTTCCATTGACCCAGGTCCCATTATTTTCCAGCGATTTCATCTTGGAGCTTATAGATGCTTTCCAATTCTCCCAGTATCCTCCATTTCGTGCTTCATGAATGGTACGTGGTTTGATGAAAGATCCTGTGGCTTCAGTGGCTGACATTAGTGCAAAGACAAGATTGTTTACGATTTCGTTCTCATTTGGCTCTTCAATGTCATCAGGTAATGCTTCGCGTATTTTCCAGCTGGGTTTTATGCATCGCTGTGGTAGTTCCTCTGCAGCTCCGAGTAGCTCCAACTCCATGCACCGTTTTCGTGGTGCTTTTGAGACAGCTGCAGGTGCAATTATCTCTTTTGAGGTATGATCGGTCATGGATTCTGGAACAGATGCAGGTGATTCAGGTGAAGGTGTGTGTTCCTCTTGTCCCAGATCATCATCATTTGCTTCTCCTGCATCCATAGGCCATTCAAAATCAAGTTTTTCGCTCCAGGCAGGCTGCTGTGGTGGGTCAAGGTGCTCATCGAAAACAACATCACAAGCTTTTATTGTGCAGCATCTTATAGTGTCCCACAGTTGGTATGCCTTTGTCCCAATGCAATATCCAAGAAAAATGCATCAGTGGGATTTCGCTTCAAGTTTCTTTCGCTGTTTTTTTGGGATGTGTGTGTATACTGGGCATCCAAAAGGTCGCAGCTTTTGGATTGACGGTTTCTGACCTGTCCATGCCTCATATGGTGTTTGATCAGGTAACGGTGCAGCTTTCCTTTTACGCATGCTTCACAGAATTCTGGTTCTCCTTCAATTGCCTCCACTCCATTGACTAGTCCTTTCTCTACTAGCCTTCTAAGGTTGTCGAAACCAAGGTGACCAAGTTGTCAGTGCAATGTATTGATGTTGATTATTCGTGAGCTCTTTGCCATTCTTGCATGCTCTTTGGAGATGACTGGGCTTCCTTTTAGCCTGTATAACCGACTTTGCGTCATTACTCCTTCACCAACAACAAGTTTGAGTGACTTGTTGATGATGTGACAATCCGGGTTGTCAAGTTCGATTATGTGATTGCTCTTAGCAATTCGAGATGCTGAAAGGAGGGTGGTGGCGAGATCAGGTATGAACAGGGTATCTGGGAATTTTCCCGTGACAGTTTTGTGGTTTGCCTCCACCAAGAACTGTAGAGTTCCTTTCCCAGTGGGTTCTATAATTCTATCATCTCCAAGGTGCACACTTATTGGCTTTTCAAGTGGGATGTAAGTGCCATCTTTGAACCAGTCATGGCGCGGACTCATGTGTCGGGAGCACCCTGAATCAATGAGTGCATCATCAAGTGAAGATTTTGCCAAGTTTGCGATAATGTGTTTGCTCATAAATACTTCAACGTATTCGTTATCCTCATCATCACGTAGATTTGGGCTTGCGAATATCACAGTATGCTTGGCAAGGTGGACATGCTCATCTGTATCGTCTGATTCAGATGATGAATCAGATGGTCTTTCGGAAGCCTGTACTGCATTGGCTTTCTCCTTGATGAGCCTCTTTTCCCTTTCCTTTTCCATTGCTGCAATCTTTTTGCGGCAGACATCCTCTGTGTGACCACCACCTTGACAAAACCCACAGCCCTTCGTCTTTTTCTTCCTTTTAGGTAGTTTAGATTGGCTTCCTTTTTTGGCATAAAGGGCTGTGTCAGACAACAATGATGTAGGTCCACTGATTTGAGCTGCTTCTTGGAGGAGTCTTGAAGAAACGTTTAGCGTGTTGAGTTGGTTCGTGTCAGTGGCCAATTGGAGTAGAGTCACGACTATTGTGTCCCAGAGTGTTGGACTAGGTAGTGACATAAGAAGTAACTGTGCCATGAATTCGTCATTGAATGCTTGTTTTGATGCAGCAAGTTTCTTATTTTCTCCAAAAGGAAAGTCAATGTGTTCTTGCATGGATTCACCTTCGACATATTTGTGTTTGGTCATGCTGACCTTCATATAGAAGGCAGCAATTCCGACATGTGCAGATTGGTGCACAACCTTGAGATGGTCCCAAAAGTCCTTTGTGCTCTTGAAATCCTCAACATGGTGTTCTTGGTCTGAACTAATGAGTTCCATAAGAATGCCAGAGGCAACATCATCATTGAGCTCCCACTTGCAAAGGTGTTTCTGCACCATCGTATACTGAGCCTGTGCGACTGCTGTCAGTTTACTTTTGGAAATAGATCCAAAAGACAGTGGGTAGCGGTGTCATCGTTGCACGGCTACTAACACTGGTGTTTGGCTCAGTGTGCTTTGCTATCAGCAGCAACAAAGGTAGAACGAAGACGAAGATGAAGACGTAGCAGTGACGAAGATGATGACATAATACGCTGACGTAAGCGTAGACGAGATACAACAGCAAATGTCACGTGATTGACAAAGCTGGCCTTGATGTAGACGTAGTAGTAGTAGACTTAGAAGACTTAGACTTGAGACTTAGACGAGTGAATCCAACTGAAAGAGGTGAATTGGGGTACTCTAAGGCGAAACAGGCCTTATATACATGAGCAGAACAACGAACGATGCGAGTATGCCATACAACGATGTCGTCGACAGCAGACAAGAGAAATGACTAACGGCGAGAGGCAGAAAACCAACATAGGAAGATGGTTTGTAAGGAAATGGAAAAATGAGTCAGGTGGTCGAAGAAATGAATAGAAATGTGGCAGCGAATTTGAAATAGAAGCCAGAAATAGAATAGAAGTGAGTCATAGACAATAGACCATGTGGAACAATTGGAAATAGAAGTACAGCCAAGAAGCAAGTGAGTCAGGTGATGAAAATGAGTCATAGCCATCCAATAGGATCCCAGTTGCTTGTCAAATATCTCCGAAGATGAGTAAGTGAGTCATGTGACTTGATGACGACTCAGAAACATGTGAACCAATCACGACACTTGGATACGAATTTCCTCCAGAGAGGGAACGAAGACGAGTCCTGCTTGATGAAGTCCTTAGGCACATAACCGTAGCAAATCTCTGTTCCTGGTCCATGCTCTTTGATGTACCAGTTATTCCTGAGGACGATACGATGCCAACCATTCACTGGTTCAAAGGTTGGGTCAAAACCGATGACGTAGAAGGGAGCATGGAAGGTTTGATCGAATACCCATATGCAATCGTGAACACAATAAGGAGGATATGAGGGGAATACTCGGAATGGGCCTTCAGGAGATTCGACATATAGAGGATAGTACCGACAATGTGCGACTTGTGGAGGAGGACTGGACAAATGAACATCAAGGGGAGAACGTTAACTAGGAAGTTCGATGTGTGGTCCAACATGTATGTCTGGCTTGGCGGCCATCTGAAACGAATCATGGGACGTGGTGGCGGCAATGCTGGATGGCATATTGAAAATAGAATCAATGAAAATAGAATGAGTGTGGAGATGATGTGTCTGGCGGACTGCAGGTAGCACAGCAGATGATGGTCTGGCAAAAGCTGATGATGATAGGCACGTGTGCAGTGAGCGTCTTTTGTAGTGCAGTGGGCGCTGTCAAGTATCATGCTTGTCACCGCTCCTCCACTTGTTACGTTCGTTGGATTGGGTGGTGTGGGGGGCATTGGTTTCTGGTCATCTCTGGTTACAACTCGCCAGACTTTTGCTTTCTTCAGCTTGCCGCTCGCATGCAGTACCCATGAATGGTAGTTTCCGTGTATGAGTTTTTCAAAAGTGGGTGTCGTCGTGGAATCTTCAGGCATGCTAGAATAGTGATGGTCATTTGGAATGGGGATATGACAGGGTGGACATGTTTTTGTCCGAGAGCATGATTGAGGTACATATTTGCTGATTATGTGTCCTTTGAGCAAGTCATGGAGGTGCTTGAGTCTTTAACTGAGTGAGATTTGAACATGATGTCTAGTGTGTTCAACAGAGGTGTCTCAGTTTGTAGGCGTCGCGGGGCCCATAACCTATTAGAATATCTCAGTCTTTGATAATGAATGACTAATATTATTATTACCTATTAGAATATCTATAGTGACTGGTAAGAAAGACATACTAAGGAACTTTAAAGAAAGTGACCTCACCTCAGTCTTTGATAATGAACGACTGAGGGAAAAACGTATCTACGAAGTCCAATACTACTTCTATAATCTTTCACATACAAACTCCGATGTGGTAGATAGTAACTCATCACCTCAATATTTAACAGATCACAGATATATTGACAAAGGCTCTGCCTCGCTCAAAAGTTGAACAATTTGTCGATGGTCTCAGACTTCATTTGGCTTGAGGGGGAGTGTTGGAATGGCAAGCATGAAAAGTCCTCACCGGTATCAGATAGGAGTTTGAAATCGAAACCAAATGGAGTATGAATGTTGTCTCACTATAATTTGTTTGTTCTCCCTTAAGTATCTACGATGTAACAGTAGACATTTCAGTATTGCTAGTTGCAATAACTGAAGTGTATGTTCCTTTCTTTTCTTTATTTATCATTGACACATAGCTAATTCTTTTATTAGTTATATTTGCAATGGGTAAATAACCCTGTAGTATTGCTAGTCGCAATAACTGAAGTTTATATTCGCAATAGTCTTATCTAAACAGTGTGGTGAAAGAATTGGTTGCTGAAAACGATCGGCTGATTATATCGCTCCAAGAATATGAGCGCCCGAAAGAGGGGAATGAGCTGAATATGTGGCAAAAATCCGCTCGACGATAGTCCTGGTTTATAACACACAGGAGGCGAAGTTTGTGTAGCAATCAAGGAATGGATGGGGGACTAAAGAATGAGCTCCAGTAGACCAACCACTGGACCGATTCCTTCAAATTTGAGGCTCCAAGCTCAGGACACAATCCTAAATAGGTGCCTAAAAGGATTTCCACAATAGCAGGTCCACAGCAAGTGCAATAGTCAAAATACGAGGCAGGGAAAGGTGGATGGAGATTGGATGAATGGATAAAAGTAGTCACAGAGAACTACAGTGAACTGAGGAGGCTCTGAGGCATGCTGAGGGGGTGGATGAGACATCTCAGTTGTACCCAGACATCTAAAAGCCCTGAGACAAAAGAGATTTTGAGTTCAAAAAGCCAAAATTGACACTAGAGAGAGGCAGGAAGGAATGGATAAGGCAGCTCAAAGCCTGGGGCCCATAACCTGTTAAAAGCGAACAATTCAGGGCTTATTTAGACCACAGGACACTAGCACAGCACTGGGAACAGTGGGTACTCAGTTAGAGAGTCACCCACCCAGTTCCCCTATGCTTTAGGGCGCTTAATAAGCGCCCAAAGCGGAGGTTAAAATACATCCAAGAAAGCAAACGACAATATTTAAGCAACTATACAAGCTAGAGCAATGGGACAACCACAACAGAGTCAGATGCTTGGTAAGCCCTGCAATGGGACAACACTTCACAACCTTTGAGAAGCCTCGAGGCTGCCACTGCACTCTTTCCCTCTTGCCCCCACCCATCAAACCTCACTATTGGCATTCCTGACTCTCACACAAAACACATATATTGTTCTTCCACAGGGTCAAAAACAGGTGAGTGGTGTTTAAAACATGTTTTTGGGAGCTTTTAATTTCGCTTTTTTGCCTTTTTTTCAGGAAGATAATTGAAATCACCTCACTAGGTTTCATTCAGGAGTCTATCATACATCTTTGGGTGAGTTTTATGGTCAACATTGCCTGGATTCTGGTACTGAAACCCTGTTATTTATTTATTTATTTGTGGTTTAAAAACTTCGCTTTTCTTGCTTTTTTAATAGATAATTGAAGCCATATCACTGGGTTTCATCCAGAATTCCATTATACCACCTCAGGTGTGTTTTCTTTTTCAAATGGCCTGGATCCTGATACTGAAACACTGCTGGTATTTTTTTTAGGTGCATTAATTTTCGCTTTTTTGCTCTTTTATTTTATTTTATTTTATTTTATTTTATTTATTGGTTTAATTGATTGATTAGATCAAGGTTCAGAACTTTTCCTGATATCTCTTGAAGTTTTTTTTTTTTGTCAGTTCATTCTTCTCTGCATACTGATATTGAAACCCTGCTTCATTCATCCAGCTTTCAGCCAATATGTAGGTTACTTTGATATTTCATTTGACATCTGTGTTACATGCTCTGCTTTTTTCAAGGGCTCCATCTACGCCAGAACGTGATTGTCAGGAGGAGCATGAGTTGTGCCAGATGACATCTACTACCAATCGTCAAGAATGTGCTGCAACTGCAACTGCCTCTCAGATGCAGCAGCAGCCTCCCCCTCCTCCTCAGCCTTTCCCTTTCCTTGCTCCACAACAACAGCCTCAGATGCATTACAATGATCCATTTACACAGCTTCCAATTGCTGGACCCTCTCATAACCCCAATCCTCAGCCTCCCAATCCAAGTCCTCGAGAGCAAGTAGCTGACTTGCATGCTAAATTGGCTGCTATTCAACAGCAACAGCCTCCTCCACCCAGAGGGTATCTAAGTGCTGTCCAACCTGTACCTTCAGTTTATAATGTGCCTCTTGGTACTGCAGGAGTGGCTCAATTGCATGCCCAGGCAGATGCATTGAGACAGCCACAGCCTGCTGTTCAGCAAAGGGCTCCAGTTATTCATGTGCCTCTTGGCACTGCCGGTGTAGCTCAATTGCATGCCCAGGCAGATGCACTGACACACCCACAACCTGCTCCTGTCCTACAGCCAGCACCACCTCCACATATACCCATTCCACCTTTGCATAACCCTGCACCAAGACCAGGCACTCAAAACCCAGATCCTGATTCTGATTCTGATTCTGATTCTGATTCTGATTGGGATCCTGAGTTACATCCTGATGTGGATTCTGACTCTGACTCTGAAGATGATCTCAGCTCTGAGCCAGAGCCAGAGCCAGAGCCTCAGTTTATACCAAGAGCACATCGTACCCCTATTGAGGCCCAAATCCCATGCCATTATTTGGGCCCTATGAATGTCAGGTGCACAGACTGTGGTGCTTTGCATTGGATGGCAGAGCGTTTGACAAGTTCTTCTAAAAGAAACCCAAAATTTGGAAGCTGCTGTCTATCTGGAAAGATACAGCTGCCAATGCTTCAGGATCACCCTCAACCTTTGAAACATCTTCTTGAAAGTTCAGATGATGATGCTGTTGAGTTTTGTAACAACATTTGTCAGTATAATAATGCACTGGCTTTCACATCAGTGGGTGCAAATTTTGATAGGAGTTTAATTGAGTCTGGTGGTGGGCCTTATGTTATGAAGCTGCATGGGGCACTTTACCATAGGCATGGAGACCTTATCCCTGAGGATGGCATGGAGCATGTATTTGCACAGCTTTACATCTATGATCCTGCAGCAGCCTTGCTTCAGAGACAGAATAGGAACAGAAATCTATCAGCCAATACCATGTCTGACTTGCAGGAAATGCTATTTGCTCACAATCCCTTTGTGGAGATGTACAGACAGGCTGGTGAAAGGCTCCAAGCTCAGCCTTCTGCCAGGCCTGTCCAAGCCAGGCTAACCTACAAGGCCCACACTGATCCAAGGAGGTATAATATCCCTACTGGTGATGAAATTGCTGTCATTCTTGCTGGAGATGGCACATCTGATGACCGTCATGATGACATTCTTCAGCTCAAAGGGGGTGGCTTCAAGAGGATTCATGAGGGCCAGCCTGCTTATGCACCCCGTCATGATGTCTTGCTCTTTCCCAGAGGAGAATTGGGTTGGCATTAGGATATCCCATACAGAGGGGGAGGGGAGGTAGAATTAACTGCTCAAGGATCACAGAGGGAGAACAGAAAGTACAATCGTGTGAGCCAGGTCCAGTATTATTCCTATTGACTCTGTCAGAGAATGGGTGAGGCCAAGACCATTTTACTGGGTGGAAAGCTCCTGCAAGAGTACATTGTGGATGCATGGGCTGCATCAGAACAGAGACATCTATCTTGGATAAGACATAACCAGGGCACTCTTAGAGTGTAAGAAACTTAATATTGTTCACATGAACAGACTGAGCCAATATGTTATTGGTGTCTGTGACTGGTGTGGTTACAAGTAAAAAAAGTATTGCTCATCTAATCTACTTGTGGACAACTGTATAGTTGTCCACTATCTACAGGTGCTCCTTGTGTGGGAGGCTTATATAATACAACCCCATAAGTCACTCTGGTGACTTATATGTCCTAACTAGTAGCATATATGCTACTGTAAGAATCTACATTCTTACACCCTCCCCACAGACCAAACC
>MU134310.1:10182-52246 GCA_015039355.1 Ramaria rubella
GCTAGTCTCTATTACAACCTACCACACGGTACAAATCTCTTCTGTACAACTTCCTTTTCTTACCGATGCAGAAGCCTTAGTTATAGTGTTATGCACCCCTACTTATTTGGGTAGAAACAATCAGATAACTGCTACTGATCCTACCACAACTTAGGCAGTCTATCGTCTTCAGGAAGCTATTTTAGGTAGCTCTACCTTAGGGTTCCAGCAAGAGGTTAACCATTCTTGAACTCCCCAGGTTTACCAAACACCACTTATCTAAAACGCAACACTGTTCCCCATGTTCTGAATTGTATCAGTCATTGCTTCCGCTACTAAAAACCGGTTATTATAGCAGCAGCCTATAACAATTATCAAAACGACTAAGGACCCACAGGGTTATTAAGTACCAGCACCGTCCTAGACTCCTACAGCTCAGCTTCCAGGACCACCAGACCCTACATCATATCTGGTAATATGTCTTTCTTTAGCGGTAGACAGCTATTCCTGGTACCCAGCCCCGCTAGTAGCCGTCCACCATTAAAGACAACCTCAGAGACATATACGCAGACTCGCTTCGCTTCCCCCAGGCATACTTAAGGAACGAACTACCTCCTTTCTTAACTCCGACTCAGATCATGATACCGAGTGTCTTCATTGACAGGTCGGAACTTGTACCAGACCTTCAATACTCCTAATCGAAGACATATCAACGATGAGGGAGGAAATCCCATGTACAGCTGTGCTGCACACTCACGTAGACCAAAACAAGGTTCTGTAGACCGCGCTATCGCTTTCTACATCAACTTAGGACTCTCTATAAGGTTGGTAGCTCGAACGGCTGTCCACTCAACGAAACAGTAGCGTTTCATAAGGTGTAAAAAACACCAGCCTATCCTGTTCCTGATGCACCCATCGCGGAAACTCCATCAAAGAGGTAACAAACTTCCGGAGTTCTACCGCTCGTCAAGGAATAGTATATAGAGTATCAAGTAAGTCGACCCAAGTACGAAGCACTTATCTTTCGTTATCCTACCTATAGTGACAGCAGCCCTCTCTAAACTCTCTACTAGTACCACTGCCGTATCAGTCTACGCAGCCAAAGCTGCTGTTATCCCAATAACCCCAGCTTTACTCACTCTTAACCTCGGAATCACTTCCGCTCAAATTCCACAAGCTTTCGTAGTAAAACGTCACATAAGGTACGCTTACCCCATAGGAATGCGTAGTCAACACAATCGCCTTCCTGTTATAGTCTCTTTGCTCGTTACTTTGCAGCCATTTTTAACCGTTTTTGGGTTTTTTGTAACCTGTAGGAAGTCCCAAAACCCACAGCCGGTTAGAAGTTAACGTAAAAAAAGTGTCCCAGGTAACTATACGGTCGACCGTTATGTTATTTAGGATTCTTAAGCTGCCTTTATCTCACTTTCTACCTGAAGAGTCCAAACTATACTTCCAATAACAGAGATTCTGCTCACTCATGGACGGCTTGCACAAAGGCTACCAGCAACTACAACAACCTTTTTATGATCTTACAGTAGGTCCATCTTGGCAAACACTTCATCTCCCGTTTCTGGCGATTGTTATGCCAGCTTCTTGACATCAAGGCCAACTTATCGATGGCCTATCATCCCCAAACAGATGGACAAACCGAACAGCTCAACCAAGTCCTTGAACAGTACATTTGGATTTATGTTAATTATCAGCAAGACGACTGGTCACATCTCCTCCCCCTTGCCAAATTCGCATACAACAACACTTCACATTCAGCAACACAGGTCACCCCATTTTTTGCGAATAAAGGCTTCCATCCTAACCTCAAAATTTCCCCTGATACTGTTCCATCGGAGACTGCTCACCAAATGGCTGTAGTCTTAAAGGAATTACACCAGTACCTCCGCGAACAAATTAAGGTAACTTTGGCACAGTATCAAACATAAACCGACAACCGAAACACAGCGATTCCAAAGCTGACAGTTGGTGATGAAGTGTGGTTGGATAGCCAAAACATCCAAACCAAGCAACCATCCAAGAAACTTGATCACTGATGGCTGGGACCTTATCCTATAGTTGAAAAGGTGTCGTCGCACATGTTTCGACTTGGCTTACCACTAGCATTACAGAAGATTCACCCTGTCTTCCACGTATCACTATTAGAACCTGCAACCCCAAGTCTAATCCGAAACCGCAATCCGGACCCTCCACCTCCTGTCGAAATTGAGGATTCCCTTGAATATGAAGTTGGTCGCATTCTAGACTCCCAGCGACGAAGGAAACACATACAATATCTTGTCGAATGGAAGGGCTATGAACACACTAGCGACATGACAATTTGGGAATATTCCAACAATCTTCAACGTGCACCGAAACCTGTCAACGCATTTCACAAGGCTTATCCTGATAAGCCCCGACCTTAAACCTCTTCTTTCAATTATACTTTAGCTAAAACCCTCATTTAATCGTAAACACTACATGATGATAGTCCTAGCAACAATATTGGAATTCCTTCTGAAGCACCATCGATCGCACAAGACATCTGATAAGTTGTTTTTCACACTCTTTCTTCCAAAAAACTTTCATTCTCTTTTAATTAAAATGCTTTTCATTCAGATAATATTTCTTAAGACGACTGTTTTTAAATTTCAAAGAGAAACTTTTCTTATTCACACTCTCCTATTACTCCTTCACAAAAACTTTTCTAACTTCTTATTTGTATTTCTCATCCATGCCTGAACCTCCAACATCTCCTTTTGTACCCCCATTACTGCATTATTAGCGATAATCCACTGTTGCGCTAACCAATCCATCTGATCAGCTCCTTCCACCATTGAATCCTGCAAGCTTTGCAAAGCGCTGCTTCCGATGACATCGAGATGAAGTCACTTAGGAGGGCGAATAGGTGATTCCCCTGGTGATGAGTTTGGCATGAGGTCGAGGGGGTGTTTAGCATCGTGAGAAGGTTGAGAACGAGTCGAAGGGATAGGGGGTAGAGAGGAAGGCCCAGCGATGGCAGGCGATGCGGATTTGAGGTGTCCCATGCTCTTGGACGAAGTAACAACGACCTTTCCCTTCCCTTTGGTGTGTTTGGCTATACAAGAAGATATTAGCGATGGCAACCCCAAGCGAATAATTGACTTACAATTTAGGCTGCACTGCTTCCCATCGCAACAGCATTGTCCACATGCACACCCTGGCAACCTGTAACGCCGATAGCCGCGATAATCACACATCTCACATTTCTTTTCGTTCTTGATGACGACACCCTATCGGACATCAACAAGGAAATAAACAATCAATAAGGAAATTACTTACGTTGACATATATGACGCCAGCGATATGATACACCAGCCGATCACCATACTCTGCTGGCATACCTATCCGATGCGTATCAGCAATCCCAACACCACCGAGAAGCTTAGCTTCGTGTCGTGGAACAATGGCGATATCGTTGTGGGTCAATTGATCGACTGCTTCATCCGTCAGATCCTCTGTCAGTGCCCCTTTACTGAAGAGCGGGACTACTGGGATGGACGGAATCGCCTTTGGCAGTGGAGTGTCGACTCGTGGATTCGCTAGATCCACAGCAGCTATCGCTAAGGGATTGGGCGAAGCCACTGTGAAACCCCCCTATTGACAACAGTCAGGAACAATAGATAAGAAGAGACTCAATTACTTACCTTCATTACCGATGTCCAAGACTTCGCTGCCTCGATATCGTTTCGAATCTTCGTCACTTTGGCTGGAATTGTGAACTTCGGCTGTATGGATAGATGAGCCTCCATTGCATCTGACAGCTCGTCCTCTTATCGATATCTATTAGTGACAGAAATCAACAAGAAGCGGTCCTACTCACATCTATTCCCTCCATTTCCTTCACCCACATCCCGATTTCTTCAAGGAGATTTTCACATTGCTTGGGTTTAGTCAATGCCTTGATCTGGAACTGTCTTAATAGAGTATTGAAGGAAGGCACCATTGGAAACCGAATGAAGACTCGTTCAAGGTTGCGCCCGCTCTTATGTTAATGACACGTGCTGCGCGCAGACCAGGTCACATTACCGGTGGTACGCCTCTCAATGCCTATCAGGTCGTGCATGGACCACAAAACCATCTGACAAATCACAGCAATTTCCCATATGCGTCACTGGGGCTCCAAACTAGAAAGGGGGCTACTGTCATAATTCGACACTTAACGACACTTATCACGGTCGCTATCCCCTCCACATCTTACTGACACTAGCAATACTAGCAATACTAGCAATATTTGACGTCCAAGATCGGATCACTCAACCTAACAACTGATCGTCGATATATGTGGTTTCAATAATAGTAGATAGGAACATCAATTACTACAACAGTTATAACTCCATTTAGTATGTAGCCCACATAGTATCTGTCCGACATCAGTGAATATGTCTAGTATAAAACAGTAGGATAGAACACATATATTTCTTTAGTTCTATTATCATAAGTCTTCCCCCTCTCTTTACTTGGTGTTGTCTACACATCTAAGTCAAACGACGAGTCTAACGACTATTCTGAACTCATCACCCTCTCATCTCTATCTCTCTTCATTCTTAACGATCAACGTCGATAACATCACCAGGACTCTGTCTGCTCAGTAAATTCTACTTTCTTCTTTCAAACTCCCTCTCTATTCCAGTTTCGAGAAGGAGGCACCATCACGGCACCATTCACTTAACTGTCTTAATCTGTATACTTTGCATACATCGTCGATAACACTTTCGGCTTCGTCGGAAGGGTTCTTTTAACCACATTTGTTGTTACTAACTTTGTTCTACCAAAGATAACAGGTCAAAGGCAGTTTTTGACAACGATCTGGCATGATGTAGCTCGTGCCGCGTATCGATCCAAGCTTGACATGTCTGACGTGTACAAACAAATATGCATAGTTGAGGAGGACGTCGACAAGATGGCTTTTGCGACCATATTCGGTACATTGAAAGGTCGGGTTATGCAGATTGGCAACTGTAACATGCCATCTACATTTCAATGTCTCATGACGTTGATTTTTCATAACCAAATTGGTACTTGGACGATATATTCATTTATTCAAGCTCTATAGAAGAGCATGAAAAACACCTTTGAAAGGTGTTTGATATTTTACACGAGGCACAGTTGTTCCACAGCGGAAATCAATCCAAGATCGATTTGTATTCACCTCGCATGGAATGCCTTGGTCACATAATAGATGACAAGGGCATACATGCCGATGCAGATAAAATGGAGAAGGTTCAAGGTTGGAGAAGACCTTGAACATTTAACGATGTCCAACGATTTCTAGGACTCATGCAGTATCTGGCACCATATATGCCAGATTTGAGGGCGTATACAACTCCCTTATCAGGAAGTGCACACAACAATAGGACGTTTCAATGGATGCCCTTGATGGATAAGTGTTTTGAATCCATCAAAGCACTAGCATGTAAGGCTCCAATTTTGAAGCCTATAAATCATGCTAGTACAGAACCCATTTGGGTTGTGACCGACGGTACCAAGTCTGGAGTCAGAGCAGTTTACGGACAAGGTCTGGAATGGACAACTTGTCGTCCAGTAGGATTTCTCTCAAATAAATTCAGTCCCACACAACAGCATTACAAAATGCATGAGCACAAGACGATTGCTGTCCTTGAAGCACTTATGAAGTGGGAGGATAAGCTGCTAGGTCACCAGTTCACACTGGTGATGGATAACAAAGGTCTCGAATACTTCGAGACACAACAGCATCTGTCAGACATACAGGTGCACTAGTGGGAATTTCTCTCCAGATTCAACTATACCACAGTACATGTACCGGGGGTGGAGAACAAGGTAGCCGACTGTCTGTTGCACTACTACGAGAACGACAAGCAGGGTGAAAGTCACCCAGCAGAAGAATACGTTGATGCAGATGTGCGGCTAGACCTGGAAGGAGAATTTCTCCCAATGGATAGATTCATAGAAATATGAATGGCCGCAGCGTGACGATTGCAACAATTACAAGATGCGACAGAGCAGCGTGTCATAAACACGCAGCAGATGAAATAAGCAGGGGAAGAACCTTCCACACAGGTGGAAGGTAATGAGGAGGACGATGTACTAGTTACAGCGTCGGGTGCAGACTCAGAGAGTCTATGTTCATGCATAGAATGTGAGTTTGACCTAAAACAAGCCGTAGCCAATGGCTATGGAACAGATCCAATACTCAAGAAAGTATTGGCAAATCCTGAGGCTCACCCTTGATTTGGGGTGAGAAATGGACTGGTTTGGACAAAGAACCAGTTCAATAATGACATAGTGTGTCTCCCCCAGGAAGTTTTTTCCAAGGGGAGGAGAATGGTCGAGATAATCATCGATCATGCACATAGAGTAGTCAGCCACTTTGGGCAATTCAAAACCAACAAGTACATCAGGCAATCGTACTGGTGGTCAGGAATGGCAGCCGACATAGAGTCATTCTGTGGCTCTTGTGCAGCCTGTCAGGCTGCAAAGAAGGACAATAGACGACCAGCAGGGTTATTGCATACCCTGCCGATACCTGATAGACCATGGCAGTCTATCAGAATGGACTTTGTTGGTCCATTGCCAGAATCGAAGGGTCATGACTATTTACTAGTCGTGATTGACAGACTCACGTCTATGGTGTATTTAGTGCCAACTACAACAAGAGTGACTGTGCAACAAGTCACATGGTTATACCTCAAAGAGATAGTACACTTGCATAGAGTACCTGAGTCAATCATATCGAATCACAACTCCAAATTCACCTCCATATTCTGGAGGGAATTGCAGTGTATAATGGGCACAAAGCTGCTCATGTCCACAGCATTCCACCTGCAGACGGATGGAGCGACAGAATGAGCAAATCGTTCTGTAGGGCAAATACTCCGCACGGTAGTGCAGAGTGATCAGAAGGATTGGGCCAAGAAATGCCCAATGGTAGAGTTCACACTGAACAGCTCAGTCAGTGTGACCACAGGATACGCACCATTCAAATTGAACAGTGGATACTTGCCCCGTATCGGGCAGGTACTATCAGTGGATACTACATTCAAAGGAGTATGGCAGTTTGCACAACAAGCGTTGTGGAACCTGATTGATGCTCATGATGCAATAATCATGAGCTGAGTACAGCAGACAGATACTGCTAAAATCAGATGCTGTCAAAGAACAACATACAAAGTTGGACAGCTAGTATATCTGTCTACAAAGAACCTGTCCTTACCTAAAGGACAGGCAAAGAAGTTAGTGCCCAATTATACTGGGCCGTATCCAGTTATAGAAGTGGACAATTCCAATTCTACTGTGAAACTTGAGTTACCTTCAGAGCTCACAGCTAGGAGGATACTACCAAAGTTTCATGTGAGTCTAATCAGACCACATATACCCAATGATGACAAATGATTTCCTCGTCGTGACGTAAATTATATGTATGACTTTGGGAAAGAGGACAAACCAGAATGGTTTGTAGATGAGATTCTGGCTCATAACTGGACTAGTAACTCCAATCTGGAGTTACAAGTAAGATGGACATTAGGAGATGTCACCTGGGAACCACTCTCTGCATGCAGAGAGTTAGAAGCGCTAGATGCTTATCTAGAGCTAAGGGGAGTTAGGAAGCCGCAAGAGCTTCTTAATCATGCCTCATAGGCATGAGAATGATGATGGTTGAGTCCTTAATACAAGGACTCAACACGAACACAGTGTGTGTCAGTGATTTGTGCGACATGACACAAACACAGTTTATGTCAGTGATTCATGCGACGCGACATCATCACGTGATGTTACGGGTGCACGTGCTTTGAATTTAAGTGATGATTTTATTGCTGCTTAAAGGCTCTTTTCCATCCACTCCCACACTCACACCAGTGCGATTGTATCAGCGAGACTACCCATGAACGCTGAAGTGTCCCATATACCTCACTCAACAGAGGCACTCCCTAGTGCCTCTGAGCAATTTGCTATGCTCCAAAAGGAGCAAGGCTGGATGGTGCATGGTGTCAAGGACACCATTGCAATCGTCCATTGTGACTCCTGCCAGGAGTGCAATGCGTACACGCAGCACTTGCTGCAAGCCGCAAAACTGCAACTTATTGACCCTCAAATGCGTGACATTGAATGCACATTAAAAGTGGCCTGGCCACCATTACTCGCTGAAATGGCGCGTCCTTTTATTAAGGACATGGTAGCCTCTTACAAGGAGGACGTACGTGAGGTCAATTCAGAGCTCTACACACTTCCCGCTGCCCTCGATCAGGAGAAGCAGATTAATCACGAAATGGTGGATAAAATATCCACCATGAAGTCAATGCCATCAGTGCCAACTATAATCAATCTCACATCACTACCAGATTCGATGACGGACTCAGTGAGTCTGTCTACGCCAACTACCGGTGCTTCACCAGTAGGACCCAGTCAATCCGGTCACAAGACCGCATCTAAACAGAGAACGCTGGTGGAGCCCTACCCAGCATCGCTGCATACTTGTATTGCTCCCGCCATCGGCGACCTGCCTGCAACACAGATGGATTTTTACCCCACCCTTTGGGCAAAGCACCGCATCCCACGGCAGTGCAAGTTGTCAACCCACAGAGTGGTTCGACACCTGCCAGCTCAACAATCCAAAATTTGTTGAGCAGCTTATGCTTGCACACGTGACATTTGCCTTATCGTGCAGCACACCATCATCAAGTGTGCTGACCGCAAGCAGCAATTAGTGACTCGAACACCAGCATTTGAGATTGCACATGACACACCTCCCAATCTCAGGGATGCGTTGCACACGATAGAGTACTCCCCAGAGGGAGTATCACCCACTATTCACAGGAATGGCAACAACACCCTCAGTCTAGAGGATGTTGATGTATGGGTATGGCTTAAGTTAATTAAGCCAGAGAAAGACAGTCTAGTCTTTCTACAAGAGTTAACGGACCTGTTTACAGTCTGTGGACAGTGGGCCAATCTTGCCAGTTCAATCTGGCGGCAAGATCTCCTGATGCTGTTGTCTACCAGCATCAAGAAGGCATTCAAATGGAAATGCCCTCACGAGAGTACGTCTCTTGATGAGCTAGCCCAATGGCTAGGCACATATGCAGGTGTAGATCCCAGTAGGGCTCTCATCAATATTGAGCCCTACTTTGTGCATAAGCAGAGCAAAATCTGCTATAACAAGACCACACAGAGGGTCCTCAATGCTTGCGAAGGCTGGACATTTACCGGCCTTCACATACCCATGCCCCCTTGTCCCCCAGGCTTTTGGGGACAACCGTCAACATCAGACGACGATTCGTCACTCAACGGACGTGGTGGAGGGCCTCCCCGCTCGAAGGCACATATGGACGTGCCGACAACAGAACCTTCCGCCTTGTCTGCTCCCCCACCTGCACCCGCTATTACAGCAGATGACACCAACATGGAAGTTGATCCATCTGACTCCATTTACTACAACAACACCATCGAAGTAGCCATGCAGTCGTCATCGACTGCACCTGCACCCATATATGCTGATCCCCTATCAGCATAAAATCTCCCAAACCTTCCTGAGGTTTGGTCTGTGGGGAGGATGTAAGAATGTATATTCTTACAGTAGCATATATGCTACTAATTAGGGTATATAAGTCACCAGAGTGGCTTATGGGTTGTATTATATAAGCCGCCCACTAGGGGCGCCTGTCGGTAGTGGACAACTATACAGTTGTCCACAAGTAATTAGATAATCAATCATAACTTTACTTGTAACCACACTAGTCACAGACACCAATAAATATTGGCACAGTCTGTTTTGTGTGACACAATAAGTTTCTTACATACACCAATCAAGGCAAAGTTGCACCTTACATGACTCGAGCAGTCTCAAATGTATCTGAGAAAAGATGTGGTATTAGACTAGTCAAACATGCATACCTCTTTTAGCAAAACCCCAGCCAGGCTCAATTGGATTCTGTTCAAAACAGCCAGCTCTTTCAATTGCTGATTTGGCAAGTCCTACATGCAAGCACTGATACACAAAATTGAGCACACAAACTATTTACAAACAAAGAAACTTGCTCACTTCTCAAGTATTTGGATCAAATATCAGATAAAGCTGCATTATTGGAAATCTCTTGAAGTTCACATCCAAGTCATTGTCTAGTTCTAGAACTGCTAGTGTCTGTAGGGAATGATGTTATGTGTCATCAAATGAGAATCATGTACCACCTTGTGTCAGAGGACTCAACATTGACACTGAGCTGTGATTATCATCTGACTCACTTGTGCTACACATGTAGTCCAGAGATTGGACTCATCCACATTTCACTTTGTGTTGGTTTGCATGCTATGGCTAGAATCTCGAGACCATTTGGGCATCTGGAGCAGACCAAGGCTTCTTACTAGTAACTAGATCAGCGACAGGAAAATTTGACCCTCTTACATAAGCTTACATAATTTTCCCAAAATTTGGGAATCAACTCCTTTCGAGATTCCAAATTATTTTTGAGGGGTCCAGGAACCTGGGGTGGGACTGTTCAGCCAGGAGCAACTTAGTCAAGAAGTGACCATCCACACTATATACAGGAGAAGATCAAAGACAAACAGTAAGTTGAGACTTATCAGATGAGCAGAAGGATTTCAGGTATTTTGGAATTTGGAATAGTCAATGCGGAAAGGAATAGGGGTAACGATAAATAAATATCAAGTGAGGTTTTAGCTTTATGGGAAAGCGAGTATAATCAAAGAGTGGATTTTGGAGGTTCGGAAATGTTGGAGTCGGAATAATCAGGATATTGATATAATGATCAAAGATGTAAGGACTTTAATACAGATAGAATTTTTGTGTGAATAAAGGGTAATAAAAGATATAAGAGATGTGACGAGTTTAACTAGTATAACAAGTTTAAAACAAGTTTTTAATGAGATATACAAGCTAAAGAAAGCTTGAACAAAGAAAAGCATATTTAAGGAATATGCAGAATTCCAGCAATTAGAAATGAAGAGATAAGAGTGCATGATATGGAGTTCCAGAATCAGAGCGAATACAGAAATTGAGATAGAACATACAGGGATAAGATTAAGATGGATTGTGACTAAGAATGATAAAATGGGGGTATATCGGAAATAAGCGGAACAGGGGCTTATTGGAATTTGGAAAATGTCAGAATAATGGAAGCCGGATCTGGGATCTAACAAGAGCCAAACTTTCCATAAATACCCACATGCCAGGTAAACAGCCATGGACAGTTGTCCATGGTCGTGACCTCATGTACCACAACCCACACTCAGCACAGACACCGCTGACACCATGTATCACAACACCACTAGCTGCCCACCTCCATGTACCCACAACCCCATGCAACCACACTGACAAACCATGTGACATGTATCACCATGACATGCCACACAGCCAGCTCATTCTTCCTGGCAATGGTCTCTCTGGATGACCTATTTGTATGATGCCAGGCTGCTCTATCTTTATCTAGCCTCCCCTTTCAAACCCTCTTCTCATTAGTCTCTTTACTTCACCACATGAAGGAGCACATCTCACTGGAAACAAATCAAGGTGTCCTGAGTCGGGGAATGCTTGGGGCATCCTCTGGAAAGCTATCATGTTAACATTGTGTATGGGCTTGTAACATGCTTGGTTTATTTAATATGGTCCAGATATGTTTCAAAGCCAGACATAAATGGAAAAAATTAATATTTTCATAACATGTATTCTATATTATCACAGGATGTGTTCACAATATGGCCTCTTCCAGTGCATGCACAAAACATTCTGTGAGAATATGGAATACATGCTATGAACATTTTGATTTTTCCATGTATGTCTGGCTTTGGAAGACATCTGGGCCATATTAAATAAAACAAGCATGTTACAAGCCCATACACACTGTTAACATGAAAGCTTTCCAGAGGATGTCCCAAGCATTCCCCAACTCAGGACACCTTGATTTGTTTCCAGTGTCTCTTTCACCCAAAAGTCACCCTGGACAGCAGCCCCTCAATACCTCCCAAATGATGTGCATTTATTTATCATTATGGTGCTAAGACAATGTAGTACACAATGCCTGGTTTGCATTGAGACATCACTTGGGAGCTGGACTATCACACCACAGTGTCTCCAAACCTTGCGTCTCACATCCCTCTTTACCTGGAACATGGACAGGAACAGGCAAGAAGGAGGGAGGCTGTTATTGCAGTTGTGGATCTGTTGGTAGTGATGGATGCAGTTCAGCCCAAAGAGGTTCAATCCCCAGATTGGCTCAGATCAATCTTGAACTGGTTCTGAACCAGTTCAAGATCCACTGTGACAAGTCACAATGGCGACCAACCACCACACCACCATCCCCACCTCACACCCCCCACTGTCATCGCCAGTGCACCCCCACCCTCCCCACCCCCCAGCCCCATCTCACCCACCCTTGCGGGCAGGGACAGGCACACACACCACCACCACCACCACCACCGTCCTCACTGCCCCCACACCCACCGCCACCCTCGCCAGCACACATGCACACACATGTGCATCCCTGCCACCTTCGTCACCATCCACGCAGCCCCAACCCCTATCCCCATCCATGTGGACCTCACTGCCACCCACTGCCATCTTGCTGCTGCACCACACCCCTACCACACCACCACCACCACCACCACCACCACCACCACCACACCCACACCCACACATGTATTTAAATATTACTATTGATGTTTGAACTGGTTTAGAACCGGCTCAGAGCCAGTTCTGAACTGATGCGTGAGCTGAACTGATGTGTGAGCTGAACTGATGCGTGAGCTGAACTGATGTGTGAGCTGAACTGATGCGTGAGCTGAACTGATGGTGAACTGAACTGAACAGAAATGAACTGCATCCATCACTATCTGTTGGAGATGGATGCATGCTGCAATCATGACAAATGATGTTTGTTACTGTAAGCGGGTGGTGTTGGCCTCCAAGAGACAGTACTTGCCACATCGTTTGTGACAGAAAAGATGTGGCTGTGAAGCTACGGTGTTGCAAGTGGTAGTCTGAGACTCTGAGCATGTTATATGAGATCCATATCTTATATTAGCATAGAGAAAATAATATGCCTGGCAGTAGAGCAGGTATAAAGATGACGAGCATGCTCGAGGTCATGTTGCTTAGGTGCATGTGTGGTAGACATACACATCAGCTGCCACCCACACTTGATTACATCAGGTGTGCCTCTGTGGGCATAGTCTAGACCCAGTGTCCATGGACATATTCCCAACATGTGGGTATTGCTCTGTCAATTTGCTCAAAATTTCAAAAAACCTATCTGGACAATCTTTTGCGATTTTTCAGGCAAAATGTCCTGTCAAAAAAATATTTTTGCCCCCAAATTAAAGGGGTCCTGATGTTGGTTGAGGACGTACTTAAGCATTATGTAAGTAACCTAACTGATGGTGTTAAGGTACGGATTCAGTTCCCGACGGCGACGCGCGGCGAACGATGAACTCGTCGCTCGCTCACATATCTACTGTGTATGCCTCGCTGCTCACGCCGGTACCCCTATTATCATGGCTAGGTGCTCCGATATCCATATTGGATGTGCTTGCGGCCATTCGGCTATGTGCGGCTATGCGACAGATTAGAGAGGCTGTTCCCCAAGGACATAATGTCCAACCGGAAGAAGGATCGTTCTTGAAAAATTATGGTGCGACACTTACAGTCGTTTACGGAGGGGAGGCTTTCACAGGTGTGTCTACAGTTGATTTCTGCCTACCAAGCTCAGATCGCACAGCGGCGTGGCTGCGCCAGACGCCATCCTTTATCGTTTCTGGGGCATATCCATTATTATACCTCGGAGCACAATTTTTTATCGAATCATTTCCATGGATGCCCACGTTTTCGTTTCAATTAGAGGGTCCCCTGACCTTCCTAGACGCTCTGACACGTTCTTATCTCCTCACCAGCCTCCTACCACCCTCGGTGCTCACGCATGCTGATCCTATCATAGCAAATTCCCCATGGACGCTCCTGCTTGTCACATTCGTCAGCTCACAATTCACTTCCACCAAGATACCGGCTCACGCCTAATCATTGTTTAGATAACGGCTAATGGCGGCTTTTTTATCGTGAACTTGGTGTCCATGTTCAACCCTGGTGGATGGTCTCTTGTGACTCCAGCCGAGCTTAAATCGTATGGGTGGACGACTGTAGATCTCTGGGCCGCCCCCCTCATTACTGCAATTGTGGCCCTGCTAACGCAAGCCCAGCCTGTGTGGGCGCATCTCCATATTATCCTTGTGGGATTATTTCACTCCCGAGACTCAAACGATTTGTTGAAGGCATGGACCGTTGAAGACGCTCGTTCATTTGGTGCCGTCATACTATGGGCCCTGTTTGCCGCCAGAGCAGTGAAGAACTATGGAATACCTTGGTGGAACGCAAGGCCAAAGAAGAAAGAGGTCATGAGATCCAGTAAGTACTTTGACGCTCAACACGCTCACGTTGTCTTGAGCTTTTGTTTTTTTAGGAATTGATGGTAGACGCTACCTAGGACCTTCGAAGATCAAGAAGATGCAATAAACGCACAATTAATAAATAACACCATAATCTCAAAGGAAACAGGCCCCCATCATAAGGCTTTATATACGGGGGTTCCTTATATATATCTTAGAGTTACCTAGGTCTCTACAGCCAACCTTTACAATGAATGATGTGGCTAACAGCTACAACTATGTAAGTCAACGAGCAAACGTGAAACTTGAAGTACAATGAGAAAAGGTCCGAGTGTCGTTTGGTATTTATCATACAATGATTGGTCTCATGTATAATGTACAAGCTCATTACACAATTTCTAGTAGGACTCGAAGTCCAACGTTCTCTGCGGCGATCGATAACCGGCGCTCGAATCGCGGGACGATCAGGATGCGCTCGGAGCAAAATTCAAAAACTCGTTGCTTTTGCCGAACTCCTCCAGAGAGCTGTCACGAACACCAAGACCGAATGAGAGGTCATCAAACCTCTCCATAACTGGAGAATTGATGATCCCCTCCTTGTCATCTAGACCATTTAAATCAGACAGCTGAAGTCCCCCGATATGGTGCATGTATTGTGAAAATTCTTCGGCAAGTGGCGTCCCAACCGAGAAAAACCCGTCCAGCGGTGCTAAAGGTTTCAAACTTGTGTCATATGCGCTAGAGTTTATCACCGACAGATTTGATATCAGGAACTCAGCGGTATCGACGTCGATGGAGAGTGATCGAATCCGTTCAGCGAGATGACCTGTTTGCTCTTCTACGTGAAGTGATTTGTTCTGGGAGGCAATAAAAGATGGGATGTCGGACTCTATATCAGTGAGGGGCCATAGAACAGAGTGGGGGTCCTGAGGAGTCGGTTCTGGACCGTCAGCGAAATGAATAAGAGGGACATCAAGTGGCTGTGTTTCATCCCAACACCCCTTGTCTAGCACAGGTGCTTCTAACCCTGGAGGAACCTGTGGAATGGGAGAGACGCAAGAAGTAGTTCGTGCCGGCCACACAGGCTGCAGAGGCCCTTCGGGTGGTTGGCTATGGTGTATTGTCTAACAATACGATTTCTCATTGTGAGCTGGCTAGTCTGAAATTATAGCATGACATACAGGCAAATATGTGATCCTATATCCTTCGAACATACGGGAAGCGTTTTCCTCGTGGCTCGAAGTCGGCCGGGGAACATGACTATAAGGTTGGGGGAATTGTGCCGGTGATTCAGAGAAAGTGTTCATGGGTAGGAATCCCGGTCTAGTCCCGGCCGGATAGAAATTGACGTCGCTATGGATCGACGAAAAGCTTTGGTTGGTATTTACATCTGGAATAGGTACTGACGATGAGCGACGACTCAATAACTGGTGAGCGTGTTGGATTTGATCAAAAGATTGAGTTCCCTCATGGGATGTGGGAAATAAAACAGAATCGTCCCAATTTTGGAGACGAAACGACTCTTTTCGTCGCATCAGGTTGGGCGGGTAGCTATTGTCCGGCAACAAGGTGGGGTTATTTGTGGAGTGATGTAGATCAGCGTGGAAAATCACGAGCCCCTGTTTTTCTGGGGGCTGTTGTGTCTGGCCTTCCTGACGTTGCTTGTTTGACTTTCGAGCGGGTCGGTATTTCCAATTAGGATTTTTCCTCGCGTGCTCGACACTGATATCGTGAGCTTTCTTCGCCCACTTTTTCTTCTCAGAGAAGGGAAGTAATCTCCACGTGTCACCTGCTTGCTTCGATAGAGTTGTGTTTTCAGGAGTGTTGAATCCTTCAGGGCGGTTGGCCACAAAGTGCTTTCGAAAAAGCATGAAACTGTTGGGAGGCCGACGAATATAAAGAGGATCAATTTTTTTGTTGTAGGGAACGACCTTTAAGGAATGTTTGCGTTTTATAATATTCTGGGCTTTATCGTACTCTGTTTTTCAAACACATGAGGTGTATTTACTTTGAAGGAAGACCACTGGTAAACATACCAGAGGAGCCAACGATTTGTTGGGATCGAGCAGGAAGCATCTTGATAAAATTATCGCAGCCAGTGAAAGAGAAGCAGTGAAGAGAAATGGGCGCGCAGCACCTAGTGGTAGACGGCAAATTCCTGACATCCATCCAAGTCTTTTACACTTCATTCTTTTGTGTGGGGATTTTGCTCCGATTGGCGGCCTAAAGCAAACCATATTTGTTTTAGCTGAGACTTTTCTGCGACCATGTCCAAAGGTAATTTAAAACCCAGCTTGTTCACCGGATTGGGTCAACTTATCTTATTCTCTGGTATCCTCTGCGATAGTGAATAAATAAACAAACAAAAAATGTTTCACTTCTCAATTACCTTCACGTACGTAGGGACATGCTGATCAAAGCATAAATCGGAATTACTAATTAGCTTCAAAAGTTTCTTTGATTGCCATATCCCTGAGCCCTCCGATACGTTAGGATGTTATTTTGACGTGCTCAACTCATTGGGTTTGGTCCACTTAACTGTTTTCAATGCCTGGAAACATGGAAACTTGAAAACGAACGTGAACACTGCTAGCAGATATAATCCGATCCAAAGTTTTCAAAACAGGGGCGTAGGAAGGTTATATGTATTCCTTGTGGTTTCAACGTGGAACATCTGGAAGGTTGTCCATAGTAACTCTGCTGTATGAGCAGGGTTAACAAAACCGGCATAGTGCTGACTAATATTCTGATTGGTGTCTGACTTTGTCACTCGAACACTACAACTTGAGTCTAATTGAAGAGTAATCCAAGTGTCATCTCTGGATGTTTTCACGCGATGGCAGCACTCATGCAGAAGGATTCCTTCTGCTCACACTTGAGAATTGCACTATCACAACATCCCTGCGGCCATCTAACCCTCCTCAAACCGGAACCTTAGCCCTCCAATGTGTGACATTGGATATTCCGTCCAACTCACATCAAGACAGGGATGTCTGGATTGTCCTCCAGCTCAACACTTTCGAGATGATCGTTTCGCCAACACAAAGGATCAATTACAGCCGGTCCATGCATACCTACATGTTTTTACCCGAGAACGAGAGTGCAGGGCTCGTACAACTTGTCGTGCCCCCTGATCCTTCCAATCCGCTGTCATATCAAGATCTAGAAACAATGGAGGTGATCTTGTCTCAATATGGAGTCGTTCACGACTTCGAAAGTTCTAAAGAGAAAAGCGGGTTCGTCGAAGAAGGCTCTGACTCCGAGTCCACTGCTATTGGTGGAACTGGAATCGGAGCATCAGACTTCAAAGGCCGTCTTGTCCTTATGGATGAAGAAGATGGCGAGATTGTAGCGACACTTGACGAAGGAATTCCTATTAAAGAAGACGCAGCTGTTATTGCGGAAGGCCACGAGAAGGATCCGATCGTCATCGATTTGCCAAGTGAACAGGATGAAAATGCAAGGCGAATCGGGGCCTATGCTCATCCTGCAAGCCATGAAGAATGGGACATGTTGATAGAAACCGCAGGTTTTATCAGGTGTGTTTGAATATTTCTGTTATATTTAAAGTACAAACAGTCATGCTTCTCCGCTATCTAAGCCGAGGGATCGTCTTGGCTACGTCCGCGATCATGACAGGCATGACCGCATCTTCGAATTACTATATCTCGCGTTCAACGCCCACTTCGAAGCCCATTGAATTCTCTCCCCGAACCCGCACTAACATGAAGCGCATCCATAAGATCAGTGGTGAAGCTGTAACCGTCACCTCAAAGACTACGGGAGCCATCCTCAAAACCCTTGACCTTTTAGTCGACAGAGTGGCTGGGTCTGACTCTAAAGGAACCCAAAGAGGAAGAGGTGGCACAAATACCAACCCCATTCCTCCTCCTTTGCCCCCAAGGGGCGGCTCACCTCCCATTAGGGATCGTGCGTCAGGGTTGCCACAGTCAAACCTACCGCCTTTATCACCAAGAAAGCCCCGGTTGTTAAATAGGCTCCTCGCATGCACAGACATTCTCTTGACAACATTAGAACACTCTGCTAATCAGCTCATTGAGACTGGAACTGGTGCTGTTTCTGCATCACTGACACATAGGTATGTACCGACTCACGTCTCGCTGCACTGATTTTAACTGATAATCTGTGAGATATGGATCCGATGTGGGTGATGCCTCACTGATGGCTGGTGGATCCGTTCGAAATGTAGGCTTGGTGTACATTGACGTTAGAGGTGTGGGACGAAGAGCGTTGCTTAGGAAGGCCGGTAAAGCTGTGGTGAGAGCACGGATGGGTGGGAAAGAGGTCGTGTTTGGGCCCCAGGCGACGGTAGGAGCTGCCGGTGATAATATGGGGCATATTACCGTCTCATCACCTCCGACCGCGCCATTTCCCGCTTATTTTCCCAGTGCACATGCGAAAGGAGGCCCCAATGGCAAGTGAGAATGACAGAGGGATCTTGTTATGGTTTAGATTAATGCTGTTAGCAGTGTGTACTATCATATGTAGAGTTTTTACTCATGAGCCTTGGATGAGCCAGCTCATTTGTCGTGCCAATTTGAACCCCGGTGACTTCCAAGTCCCATCTTGTTAGCCTCCAATTTCTTGGTTTGTGTCCACGTGAATGCGCCCGAAGTGCCTGTGCACTTATTGGCTTCCTCAACTGAATGTTATGCTTGTAAAGGAGTCCCTCTGGTTGGGGGCCTAAATACTGATCCACGAATACAAGACACTAACAATTTTAAGTAGTTACAAATCGTCTTATGGAATATAAAAAAAACTTTTAACGTGAGAAAGAAGCCACCCATCTAAAGCCACACAGTCGCACTCGCCCTCCACTTGCAAGCTTCTGAAGTCGGTACTAAGCGGTTGGAGTTAAGGAATATTTCTTGTGGGTAATATTTTTGCTTTCCCGAGTGCCTGGAAGCGTTGTGCTTGTTGAAGAGCGACGGAGTACAGCATACGATTGAAGCCGATGCATTGGATTCCAACGACGGCGACTTTAAGAGCTCCTGCAGCATAGAGTTGTGATGTCTCGAAAATAACCTGAGGGGTTGAGTTCTTTCTCCCCGCAAGAGTTTCCTTCACCAGCGCATCCCGGGTCTAAAATGCGTGTAAGCACTGTTGTAGCTGAATTTTTCACAGAAAACCAGTGTGCGAGCGCACCTCTTCGCTGAGATTATCGTATTCTTTAGTTGTCAAATCTTCTAGCCTAAGGGATTTGTATGTGCCTGTGTAATACCATTCTCCCTCTTTCTTGTAGAAACATTCTGTCCAAAACGACTACCATCAACGCATGATGTGCAGAGAGCTTGTAATGAACACTCGCCTGTAGGTTTGGGCATGCGGGCTTTGATGTCCACCTTCATCCACCGGTGTATCACGTTTGATCGAGGCCCGGTGTCGCATTTGTAAAGGGGGGTAAGGTAAAAGCCATGTTCCTCTCGTTCTGGGCACCACATCGTAGTGTTTTCGGTAAATGCACAATATCCCGATAGACTGGAGGAACATAGATGATTAACTGCTCTTAAAGAATAAATCTTAGAATTGCCTACGCGTTTTTGAGCGACTGGATCGTGACGAGGGGTGAGCATTCGGCAAAATTGGGTTTGAAATCTTCTACCCACACCTGACGCACCACCCAGCAAAAATTCGTGTAAAGTAAAACGATCCGGGATTCCAATGGGCTTTAGCGTGTCAAGAGGAATGTCTTTTGGTATAGGGAGCTGTCTGAGTATATCGAAGCGCTTTCTCATCATTTCTTCGGGTGAACGATACATAGGCTAGAGGAACGGCCGTAAGTGTATATACATTTAAGGATGAAGTTATACCTTGAATTCTGGATCCAATGATTGGTCGATTCTAGTACGAGACGGGCTTCCAGGCACTCCAGGCGTCTCCTCCATAGTATTCAACTGCCGGTGGTCGTTCTCATCCTCAGATTAATTGAGATTGGAGACTCGCGTTCAAGCTCTCTTACCAAGAAGTCTCTCAGTTGTGTCCTCAAGTCCATTGTCTCATCCTCAAGCCTTTGATTTATGGCTGACAGACGACTGGTCTCATCCAACAATTTCTGTTTCTCCGAGCTTCTTTCTTCTTGAAGCTCACGATGAGTGATCTCTAAATGGAGGAACCTGGCTTTCAAATCCTTATACAGTAGCATATATTCGCTTAAGCGGTCTGCCACGATCTTTCCATCCAAGTATGATGCGTCTCGGTTTTGCCTGGGTTGCCATTGATTCTCCTCAAGAACAAGCGAAATAGCTCCAGATGCGTCCTAAAAAATCCATAATTAGAGCGGGATTATAGCGGGGCGACTTAGACATGTACCATTTTCTCTATTTTGACGTTTGGAAGCGGAATGTCATCGCTGAAACCAGTGCTTGTATCGTACTTCTTGCTTATCTGACTGGTCCCAATACCTGAGCTCGACACTCGTATCATAGTATTGGTGAAAACAACAGGACACGGGATGATAGGGTAACGCAAACGTGTGAGGGTCGAAAGGGGAAGAACAAAACACAGATTACATAAAAGGAGCATTGTGACACTCGCTAGTACGCGGTGCGTGACAAACCGCGTCACTTTCACGTGGGTACCCTCCGCACAAGGATGCTAAACGATGAAGAGGAAACTGACACTAGCCGTCATCAGCTTACATTGAACTGGTGATCATACTCATTAAAAATAAGACAGGATCAAAACCATGTCATTGCGCACTCCTACCATTTCATGCACGTCACTGTTCTGACTTGAACTCATATTCAAACATTGCGGTACACCCAATCACAGACGTGCAGGACCGCTGATGGAGGCACCACCATCTACTCTGATGTGGGCACCAGTAACATGCGCAGAGGCGCGACTTGTAAGAAACAGCACTACGTGGCACATATTCGTTAGTTGGAGTATATCATATATCGAAATACTATGACTTGCCAACACCAGCCATGTCGGTTGGCTGTCCGACACGTCCTGTAAGAAGGTTGCACTCAGTACATTTCAAAAAAAAATTAGATTGTATGTACCCATGGGGTGGCTTTTAGCCATCCCGCTGCTGCCTGTTGTCTTGAAACCAAAGGCAGTCATTTTTGATGGGAAAACGCTACAAACGAGATTATGTCAGAGGAGCTGAAGATGCTGAAAATTAGTGGAATTATCCACCCTGGGCAAATGGCATTGACTCTAGTAACATTATATGAGATTATTTCCGCAATGTCACATGATATTCTTACGTGATGTATCGAGGTCCAAGAGTCGTTGCCAACACAGATGTCAAATGGTTGACTTAAAAATCATCAGACGATGCAAATATGAAATTTACTTCGCAAGATAGATAGATACCTGCAGCTTTACTAGTGTTATCTGTGTATGCGACGTGAGTATCATGTGAATAACATCATCGAAATGACTCACAGCTCCACAATCCGTTCCCTCGGTCTGCCACGCTACTACCCACCGCGGAAGTTGAGAATCCGGAAATAGACGATATATTTATGACACGGCCAGGATCTTCATTATTCGCACCCTTCTCCAATAGTCCAGTCAAGCTGGAATTTTCAAGTTTTAGCGGAGCGGACGGCTGGATTTTGACCATTTACCCTTGAGTGACTGGGGTTAAAACGTTCCTCAGCGGCATTCGGAGGTTCGAGTTTATTTGTTTGACACCTACGATAAAATATACTCTTAACATTTAACGCCAAAACACGATCCCAACCTTCTTTCTCAGGGAAGCTAGGGTAAGAGGGGTCTTACATCAGATGAGAACCATTGGCAAATAGATTGTCACGGCGACGTACTCCTCGTATGGTGCGCCCCAGGTCGCTCCAGAATTGTTAACTAAAATGTGTATCTTATTTTCTTTTTGCTTGATTGCTTCGGTTAATTTGTCACAGCCCGCTTTGCTCTGGTTAAATGTCGTTATAGAACGTCTGCATGTACTTGTGAAGCGGGGGGGCTGGTAAAAAAAAGACGTACGCCAAGATCTACAACAATATATTCACAGCTTCTTGGGCGTATTTTATTTAGTGCATCCGAGACCTAATCCATGGTTTAGCGAGACGCCACTACGCGTGGAAACCAAGGAGCACTTCTTTCAATTGCGATTCTTTCCGTGAAGCAATGTAAACTTTGGCGCCATTTTGAACAAAGGCAGTAGCAATCATGGTCCCTATTCCTGAACCTCCTCCAGTTACGACCGCTGAAAGGAGGTACATGAACGATTTAGCTGTTGGCAATAACTTATGATCAAAATGAGAATTCACCGATCTTGCCCTTGACATCAAACAATGACGGAACGCTCAAATCTACACCCATCTAATTAGTGGTAGTACAAAACAAATGAACATCAAGCTGTACTTACCTGACATGGCGGTACAGTGAGAAACGCCACGACATGTCGGTCACCCGGCAGAGACATAACCGGTGTACCTGGAGCAGTTGAGGTGACAATTTAAATTCACATCAGGGATTACAGTATTTAAACTGAGTTTAAAATTTGATTAAAAATAGTCTCTACATCAAATTTAGGATTATATAGGATAGGAATTAAACTTGGAATTTCAATGGCAAATGAAAGGTTACATAAATATTTGTCCCACTGAACATTTGAAGTAACTTTACTTGGAATTTAAAATATTGGCTTCACATTTATTGTAATTTGTAAAGTAGTGAAACATACCAGTGATATATCCCTACACTGCTATGGAGGTTCGAACATCCACTATTTAAACCTAGCTTAGCTTGAAGTTTTACTTTACAATAAATGTGAAGCCAATAATATTTCAAGTAAAGTTTACATAAACTTAAAGCTTCAAGTTCTGGAAGAGGTTGAAATGTTGGGACAAATATGACATTCTAATAACCATTTTTTTTTGCTATTAAAATCTCAAGCCCACCTAATGTAGGTAAACCTAAATTTGACGTCAAAGTTTAAACCCAGTTTAAATACTGATGTGATTGATTCCGCACTACTCTTACTGTGTCAACCCCTACTATCATATTTAATGCTACTATCATATTCTTTAACACTTTACCCCAGACATTCATTTTCTCCTCTTTTTTCTTTTCCTTCAATGCCCTTGGTGTTGACGCCATTCCCCACAGTCACTACATTCGTCTATCTCACCATCTTCACGGGCAATCGTTGAACACGCAGGAGCTCTCAAGCACTCAACGCCGTCAACCCTCGGATCCCATATTCCGCAGATTCAATTAAAACCCTCACGCTTGTTCAAGTACGAGTCTGAGAATTCACATCTCACGATTGGGCACGGAGTGACGGCGTGGAAAAGATGTCAGATCAGGCTGCGCGCGGAATAGATCTGATACAAGTCCTGTAGTAGCCCTATCACCAGAATCTTCGTTTACCATCGAACCACTCCATCGATCTGTGATCCTGACATCCGTCTCCTTGTCTACAATGTCCTCACTCCCGGCCGTGTTCGGAACAGCGGTAGGCCTCGATATATTATGTTTACTGCAAGGTCTGAATAGGTTCTTCACAGTCCTGCAGGTTATGTAAAAGGTCAATGGGACTGTGAATGCCTTGCCAAACACCGAAATGACCATCCAAAATCAAGAAAAAGGCTTCCGAGATGTGAAGGCTTAGACTTGAATGGTCTTTATATTTTCCATGCCCAAACCGCTAGCGTCACGTAATTTACATCCCCACTCTAGTGACTCTACTGTGATCGAATCGTCATGTAAAACAACTTTAAGCTGAAAATGATGGAAGAAAGGAGTCGCTGAACGCGATTGTTCCAATAACAAGCTTGTAAAACTGGCCACGTTACGCACACGAGACGAAGAGCCAAAATCTCGAGTATACGTGATGCATCAGGCCGGAGGGTTGCTAGGAGGTGTTCACAGGGTTGAACTTGTTATTTTTAACACGCAACTTGGATACATTATGCAAGACAATCTGTTGTACAGGCTAATTAGATCCGATAAATCGCTGAGGTCAAGTAAGAGGAGTTGATTCGGGATAAAGTTGACTGAAGCACAAGCAATGGCTCCTTCGACATGCAGAGCAGTCCTGATAGCACGGCGCAGACTCCCGCACTAGCAAATACCCTTTTCCATCTTCCAAACCCCCCCTCACCACACCACCTCCTCAACACAATGTCCCACCCTTCAAAGGTATGCACAAGTCCGCAGAGTACAAGCCCTGTATATAATATCCAGCTTCTGATCGGCCAACCGGCCAACCCAACTTTAACAAATTCGTAATTCAGCTCAGAGGGACTCAGTGCCAGGATAGGCGGACTAGGGTGCGAGGGTGCGAGACGATGTGTGAGAACATGGATCGGGAGGAAGAGGAGAAGTGGGTAAGCTGTCAAACTGAGGAGGGATGGGCGGCGAGGAAAGGGATTTGGGCTTAGAAGCCTTTTAGTAACGCCAGCCGTTATATGAATCCCCAATGGCAAAAAGAGTAGCCATGGCTCGCTAAAGGTTCCCTGATAGTATTCACGGCCTAAAAGCTTCAAAGAGATTATACATCGGTAAAATTTCACCCATGAATATTTCTAAAATCCACTTACCATTACTTGTGAGGATAGTGAGGAGCCTCCTAAATTCGCTAAAACTGGCGCAGAAACATGAATAAGGAGAAATGTTGTGATGAACGGGGTCGGAAGGTGAGAAAAACGAGTTAGCACAGGGGAAAGTCGTTCTCTAAATGATTGCTGAGAGGGCATCTTCGACATGATGAATGGGTGCTGGCTCGGTTGCGGAGCCTGAATCACTCGGATTTCGCCAGAGTAAGAATGTTGAGAAGATAAACTTGATTTTGCTGCTCATAGGGATACAATGATATTTGTTCCATGAACATCATCCCTCCTTTCCCCTCAGACCAGGCTTCATAGTGTCAACTATTAGCCTATTATCCCACCCCCTGCATATACTTAGTTGTGTTATGGACAACTATACTTACATAACCGATCTGTGAATATCGACTACATCATCCATGCTACTCAGCTGTCCTGGCGCGAGACTTCTGCCAGTCTGCCGGTGAGCAGCGCGATAGTGGTATTTATACCGAGTATGGCACCGGTATCTGGTCCAGCGCCCTCCCGTAAGCTCGTGTGTGCGAAATCAATCAGTTTGACGAGGTACGGAGGTCCTAATTTGACCTCATCGCTGCTTTCATCGTCTTCGCTTCCCCCCCCTACACTGTCTTCTGGATTCAGCCCCGCATCTTCATCGTCTGTGATGGTTTCCTGTTTCCACAGTTGCAAACCTTTCTTAAGAGTATCCCAGTCTGCTTCATAGATGATCAATATACTGCCGCCGACCATGCGCATCTCCGTCTCCTGCACGGCCTCCCGTATTCCCTTTACTTCAACCAAAATCCCCTGGAGAACTTGTTGCAAGAGATCTTTCGGTAACCCTTGTCCTCTCGGTTCATCACTTCCCGCCAATGAGAAGAATCGTGCAATACCCGAAGGGAGTTCTGCTACTTTGATGGATTTGCCGTACGACTTCGGTGTATTTATGGGCTTGCCTTCTGTATAGTCGTATACCTGGAAACTGGATTTCAGAAACATAACATGCCGGGCTTCTTCACTCTGCCCACATTGAAGCCTGTCAGCCTCACGCCAGTTTCAAGCGATGTCGTTTCCCGTGCAGTCTTTTCCATCCGAGCCCGCTTTTCGGGACTGGCTTGGTCATCCCACAGCACGGTACCAAGCTTGATGTCAAGTACGTTTGGCTTGGAAAAAGTGTGTGTGAGGTTTTGGAGGACCAAGGACTGTGGTTATTCCATGACGATTAAGAGAATCATAGCCAAAGCTATAGAACGACAAGGCTCATCTTTCCCCCCGTCTTCTCCTTCTGCTGCATCGATATTTCCTTGCTCGTTCATCTTGCCATGTAACTTGAGAGTGCCATAAAATTTAGGTACAAAAGGCAGAAGATGGGCGAACGCGTCGTTGGACGACAAGGAGGTATAGAATTCGACTTCGGGAGGGAGACATGGCTTAATTATGACAGATCCATCTGCAGACGAGCGTATTCCATCATGGCCTCCGACCTGGTTGTCTAAAGGGATCGGAGCAGCCATGAAAGATGAGCTGATGTTGCGGACTTTGACCATGGATCAGGCTGAAGCCGCGGCTCTACTCTGATCTCTGTAACAGGGATCCTCACAGCCTTTTTGCTCTTTCGTTCTTCCAGGCCATGGGTCATGCGTAAATTACCCTTCAGCGACTTCAAACTTGGATTCGACTTCATAGGTCGCAACTGCGATTGGGGATGTACTAGTAGCCCGCTGAGTCATTGATCATCGATGGTCACCATGGCTATTGCGTCTTTGACAGGTTCTGGCCTGTCCCATAAGACTTGATTCCTCTTGATTCTCCCATGTGAAACATGCTTCGTTTCTTCCCGCCCAATATCACCAGCGCTTCATGTCAACAACTTGCATGTCACCTGGCGCCAACGCTAGCGTGCCTGCGAGCTCTTGTCTCTTATTTGTCACATCGCAAGCTGCAGCACCAAGTAGAATGGAGATAAATGATCTCGAATTCCTTCGACAAGATAACACGAATCTCCTCAAGGAGGTCAACTCGCTCCGCTCACAGTCGACCTTACTACGGAACAGAAGTGACGAACTGGAAAGGAAACTTCGCGATTTTCTCGCCGGTGGGACCACGGACCAGGCGTACTGGGCAAGTTAATGTTGGTATCTATCGCATGCTTCACGTACTCAATGTGACGTCTAAAGGGTGTGCGTTTAGGGCCAGGCGTGAGCGTCGACACGGTCCTGGTTGTCATGGCTGTTGCATTGATGTATATTCACAGCAATTGAATAATAAACGACATGAAATCCCGGACGTTAAGGAGGGTCTTGTGCGACTTGCTTCCACCAAGGACCAATTATTCTTGTTGATTTCTTACTTTAGACCGACGCTCGTTCCCGGCCCAAAGACAGGGTGTCGCTAGGATCGAACCCTGACGCGGCAGCTGTATGGTTTGATGACACTCCAATTGGCGAAAATCCCCGAAAGCCAATATTAGATCGCCTCACACACATTAATCTTGAAGCAACGCCAGACGGATCACAGCTCATAGGAGAAGCACCTGTGAGCGGTCCTCATTTTTTAAAAGGCTCTATCAACACAATAACTTCCTTGATTCAGAGAGCAACACCAGACCTGCAGCCTCGGAACAATTTGGAGAAACCATACCTAAATGTAAGCCAATTATTTTTGAAACCATGGGTTTGCATCTGCAATAACCCGAGGATGTCTTTGTAGCAGCCTTCAACGTTTTCTCCCCCCTCCCCTGATCCTTCTGAAGGTCCTTCGCGCGTAGCAGTTCCATCTCTTCTCTCGGTCGTAGCTCCCGTGTCAGGCGTTGCTCTCCCTGATGTTCCCTTGTCACTCCTGCGGCTCAAGTTGATCCCTCAAGAAACATATGATTCTCCTGCGGCTGTCGCTTCCTTCTTGCAGAAAGTGTGCGTCTTTCGACACCTGGACTCTGTTCACACCATCCGCTTATTCACATAGTTGGTACTGGTTTTAGAACAGAGGTTACTCAAACACCACAGAAAACCTATCGTGCGGCATTCACTGCAGCATTTTTAACCCTCATACCACTGCTTGGCCCCCCTGGTACTATTTCCACACAGTGGCTCAGTTTTCTCCACGATTTTCCCTCGCGGATTCTCCACACCCAGCGTGATTCATTTGTCTCGATCCCATGGCCCGAGTCATGTATCTCAGGCCATGGTGCCAATATCACGCACTATTATGATCAACAGCCTGTCCAGTCACCTAATTACCGCGATCACCGTCGTCGCTCTCGATCACTGGATGGACTTACTCATGAACAATCCCTTCTCGGTACCCAGATGCATGTGACTGGACGTCACGCGCAGCATCACTCAACAGGCGTTCCTCCATGTGAACGAGACGCTTGGGTCTTACTCCTTGCACTCACTTATGCAGCTTTCCCCTCCACCCGCATTGCCGCAAAGCTGCGTAAGCTCCCTGTAGCTGTCAAATTGCAGATGGTTGCATGGCTGCCACCGGGAGTGTGAGTGCCTTCTTGGTTTTTTTTGTCCCCCTCCCTCACATTAAAAAAAAGCCTGTCATGAGTGTATCTTTTACACCTTATTAAGTCCTAGTTGCACGAATCGAAGTGGCTGACGTTTATCATTATTTCTCTAGCAACGTCTACGCAAATATGCATTTCATGTCGACGGTATGTCTTGCTTGGTAATATAAGAACCAAGGATGCCCGTAACATGTCATCACTTTCAGGCTGTAGATGAAGCCCTTGGACAGCTATGGGATGCCAAGAAAGAAATTCTTCGATTGAGTAAGTTATAATTCTTTCAGAGGCGCTTATGTAGCGTGGACCGATTCATGGGAACACTTGCTGATGTGCTCTGTACCAGAACATGGATGGCCATGAATGACAAATTATATCTAGGAATTGCGTTACGCTATATGAACTTTCTTACCAACATAATATGTCAAGTATGGGGATTGCAAACCATCTTTGCGCTGGCAATCCGTTCATGTCACGTCGCTCCGATTCAGACGAAAAAATAGCAAGCACATCGAGGGACCGTAAAGTCGCAAAATAGTAGCACCTATCTTTCGAATAAACACTCACCGTGCCCTGCCCTTCCCTTTCCTCTCACTGCGGACACGCGCTTCTGCCATCGTACCGTGAGCAGGCGTGAAAGGGGATTGTGCAGTCTTATAATCGCATGCAATGGTTGTCTCAACTGGAAATGAGGACGCTGTTGTTTCTGTCCTTGCTTCGCTCTGTGGGTCGCTGTTGTCATCGCTATCCAAAGCAACTGTAGGGTCGCGGACTGTTGGCTTTTTCATTGCGTTGCTAGACAAACCGGGCCCAGGTTTAGGAGTAGCATCCAGGTCAATCTGGGATCCCCGAGTGTTCAAAGGTCGTAGAGCAGTTCGTTTGTTACGCATCCCCTTGTTAGCCGCAGTGCGCGAAGAGATGTCAATATATGGTGGATCCTTTGAATGAGAAGTAGCAGCAGCATCTCTTAATGGCCGGGGCTGCAAAGAACGAGAAGCCCCGTTGGCCAAAGTAGCCTCGTTGACCATATTAGTGGTTGAACGGAGAAGAAGTGTAGTCTCGACATCATCCAGCGAGTGGAGGCTCTCACCACTACTGCTCTCGTCGTCTGCGGCATTACGAGGTTCGCCGTTGCCTGATTCCGTTGGATTCACCCTATCTACCCGTGGTGTCACCTCCTCATCGGCAGATGTCTCCCCTATAATGCGTGAGAAATCCGCTTGCTGCTCTTCAATAGAGGGCAATGGAACGTGTCCGTGTCCAGAATTATCGGACCGAGTTCGATTTTTGGAGACGACCATAGATAAGTTACTAGGGCCGCTGAGTTGAACGTGCTCCATCTCAGGCGTACGACGAGAGCGCGTAATGCGGGTGGTAAGCACCGAGTCTTGCACTACTCCCCTACGTCCTCGAGATGATAACCGCCAAGATTCCGGGTCATGGGACGATGCAACGACAGTGGCTTGGGTGTTCAATGGAGCTGATTGACCCCGAGGGTCCTGTGTGGGTGCCACAAGCGTCATCTGAGAGTCTGGAGGCCTATTAGATAAGGGTCTCACAGGGCCTGAAGAATGCGTGCTATTTGGCACGGTGTCTTCATGTGTAGAGCGGCCAATTAATCGCGACTCTGACTGTGTGGGTTCAGAAGGCGGGGCAGATGTAGGAGGATCCACAGGCATTCGAGAAGGACCAGGTACGTTATTCGTTATAGTATGGGAGTTCATGACCTCTAACCTGACAAAGAAAAATACTATTGTTTGGGTCAAAGTTCATCAACTGAATCACCTACTGGATAGCCGATGCTTCCCGACCTTTGCCTTTCAGTGCAGCATCACCAAGTTCCGCCTGTGCATCATCCAATGCGTTACCTGCATGTGTTCGGGGCTGCTTGCGCGGAGGTGAACTTGAACGTTGAAGGTCTTTGGATTGACGATTATCTCGCAGATCGATCCACCCTCTGCCCCGCATTCTGTCTGACGTAGAAAAGACACCATCCCCCCTTTCCTCGCTCTCATTTGCCTCATCCCCTTCCTCTTCCTCTTCCTCTTCCTCTTCCTCTTCCTCCTCTTCCTCCTCCTCTTCCTCCTCTTCAACACTGTGCCTCAAAGCCTGGGGCCTACGCCTCTTCTGTGGGATGTAATACTGACCTTTTCCTCCGCGTTCTGGAGGATGCGGATCCTTTTTAACCATGTGGTCAATGCGGTCATCGAATACGTCCATATTCTTTTGATATCTATCGCGCCAAGATCGCCATGGATGGCCCGCTGCCCACGGATATTGCGCAGCCTAGTTGCATCTTTTTAGCGTCTGCCCAACTTCAGAAAGTGACGGAGAAATAATACACGAGCAGGACTGCACAAGTCCATATAGACACCATTTCCTTGACGGCCTCCCCAATCTTTGTATGGAATGCGAAGAGCTAAAAACTTGACCAGATGCTCATCCTCTTCCGGGGTAAATGCAGCTCGACTATTGGTTCTGCCAGTTCTTGAAGCTGTAACTTTACACTGAGCACGAAATCAAGGAAGGCACTTACGACCTGACGGGTTTCCTCACAGTTGAATCGTGCTTGTATTTACCTTGACTGATACAGCTGTCGACCCAAGAGGGTGGCTCAACCCATTTGTACCGGTCATGATCATACTTGAACTCAAGTTGGTTGAAAACAGGATGATCGTCACGACAGATGATCACTCTCGCTTCATTCTCAGTGGCATAAGGATTTCCACCAGCTTCCTGAAAAAAAAAAAAGTATTAATACTAACATCTTCGAGTAAACGACATAAAAAACCTGGATCTTCTTAGCCATGGCGTTCCGGCCACCCTTGCTCAGCGAAGGATGTAAATGAATTTGTATCGAGGCTCCGTTGAGCTTGAGAATCTCATCGTGAGGCGGTTCATTGCCCTCATCGCTGAAATCATCGTTTTGCAGATGCGATGACATTTAGTACGGACTGTTGTTCCACACGTGTCACGTGACTGTGCGCTCCTCTTCCAACTCCGTCAGCAAGAAACGGTCTCTCCGGATATGCACCGCGTTTTAGGGGTGGGTATTCGCATTTCGAGTACATAAGACTCCTTAAGAGTCTATATAACCATCACTTGCACAAACATGCATTCACAGTGTACACACACTTTGCGAATTCGGAAGGTTCATATGTGTCCAAGTACCCTTGGTCACATCCAAGCCGGTCTGATATTCACAGACCCTTGGAGCACATGAGTACATTGTGTACTTGCAGCTTAAATTAGATACAAATTTCTACATATTGTAACACAATGTCTTAAGTCTCAAATAGACTGTATATGTTGCTCATCTGGATGAGAAATCCCAGTCACAGATTATGATGAAGCTCATCCTAGTGATCTGCACAGGTACATGTAACCCATCAGGGTTACAGGTATGGGTACCCACAGGTTGGGTGGGTTGCTGCCACACTCACACATGTGTACCTGTGGGCTTGGTGGGGGTGTTGTGTTGACAAAGGTGGCATGGGTGGGGGTGTGGGTGCAGTGGTGAAGGGGGTGGTGGGGTGGCTGTGGGGAAGGCAGTGTGGGTGTGGGTGTAGGTGCGGTGGCAAACAGGGCAGTGGGGACCCTGTGGCAAGGAAGGTGGGCTAGGGGCAGTGGGACGGTGGTAGGGGTGTGGTGGCAGGGTGGCATGGTAGAGGGGGTGTGGGTGCAGTGGCAAACAGGGTGGTGGGGGTCCTGTGGCAAGGAAGGCAGCAGGGGTGCTAGGGGGCGGTGGTATGGGTGTGGTGGCAGGGTGGCATGGTAGAGGGGGCACAGGGGTGTGGGTGTGGTGGCAAACAGGGTGGTGGGGGTCCTGTGGCAAGGAAGGTGGCAGGGGTGCTAAGGGCGGTGGTAGGGGTGTGGTGGCAGGGTGGCATGGTAGAGGGGGCGTGGGGTGGTTGTGGGGTGCACATAGATGGTGCTGGGGTGTGCACAGATGGGGGCTGCATGGACACCGATGACGGTGGCTGCTTGCAGCCATGGGAGGTGTGGTGGGTGGTGAAGGCCAGTGGAAATTGCTGGCCCATACCTGTGGTGTACCCATGGTGTACCTGGCAAAACCCATACCCAGGTGGCAGGTATGGGTTGGCTCATGGGTTGGGTATGGGTCAAGATTTTTGTACCTGTGGTTACCTGTGCCAATCACTAGCTCATCCTAGCACTTGTGGTTCCTAGCCCTTCGGCTGATGGGTGCCTGGCTTTCAACCATGCCTTGATGTTGTATCCTCTCTGTAAGCCAATGGCGCAATCTCCTAGTCAGCCTCATCATCCCCTTGTATGTGCAGCAGTCAGATCTGCAGCCCCCCCCTTCACAGCAGCCCCTCCACCTCCCTCTCCTCCCATTAACTATTCTGCCTGTTGGTCAATCGCTTGCAGCTCCTGCAAGTGCAACCTTCTCAAATGTTTCCACAGCATCTCCACACCCAGAACAAGGTGGAGAGAGAATATCAGTATCCTACCTGGCATGCCTAGGGGAATCCAGCTGTTGTTGGGCTTTCCAGTGTGCAACTGGGATCAAATGGTGTTGAACACTGATGAATCAGACTGGATTGCACAGGTTCATGGCAGAGGAGCTTGAGCTTCTTGCAGAGGTTTTGGACCTTCTGGATCCTTTGATCATGGCACGTGGGTACTGTGTGCATGCACTTGAGTGTATAGGCCTACTCTGTGTGTGGCTGTGAAGCCCAGAGGACCAGTGGGGATGGGTACTTGGTGGGGACTTCTGACCAAGTATGTGTGACCACAGTCTGCAATTTTGGAGATTACAAATGAGACAGTGAAATACATCAATGAGTGGTGGGGCCATCTGCTGGGTTGGGATGAGACTGGTATTATGCACCCTATATGCTTGCATATGTATGCAGACTCTCTTCGTGATTTTGGTGCTCCTGCAGCCAGTGTCTTTGGCTGCATAGATCGCACAATCTGTCTCACTTGTCACCCCAGACACTTTCAGGAACTGGTCTATACAGGTTACAAGAAGTGTCACAGCATGAAGTTTCAAGGAGTTGTCATCCCAAATGGTCTCATGGCACATCTGGAGGGTCCATTCTGTGCACCACAAAAATGATGTAGGGGTTCTGAGAGCAAGCAGCCTCCTGGACACACTTTAACAGAATGCAATTCAACCAGGCTCACATGAGGGTGACCTGCCACATTGCCAAATTTTCTAAGTGTATGGGGACTTGGCATATGGGGTCAGTCTTGTCATGTTAAATCCATTCTCAAGGATAGGTGAGTGAACACCCAATGAGGCCGTGTTCAATAAAGCAATGGGTGTGGTGCAGATATTGGTGGAGCATGGTTTTGGTATCATTTTGCAGCATTAGACTCTGTTCGGATACCATTACTTAAGCTTCATCAACAAAAATCTGCTTACAAAGAGTGCCTCCGGCTTCTCTGGCGTGTGGCCATTTGGTCGTGTTCAAGCACCACTCTTGTTGCACACTACGATGGATGGCAATTCCTCCTCAGACAACCCAGGCCTCACCCACGGGGATGGCACATCTGAGCACCCTCTTAGTGACAGTGATGATGACTCTGAAAGTGGAGACAACCTTATTATTGCAGCTGCAGCTGCAGCTGCACAGGCTGCTGTCGAAGCAGTCCTTCTATATACCCAAAGTTACTATTTCAAAACCCCATATCATACATCTATTCTGTCTGGCCAAGGCTGGGTGCGGGAACTCATCAATGGACACCCTGAACACATCCGCTGTGAACTAGGAGTCCACAAGCATGTGTTCCATGCCCTCATTGATAATCTTGCACACCTGGGCCACACCCATTCACATCGTGGAGTGATGTTAGAAGAGCAGCTTTCAATCTTCTTGTATACCTGTGTTACTGGGCTCTCAATTCGACACGTAGGAGAACATTTTCAATGTTCAAATGAAACGATTTCATGGTGAGTACCTACTTGTCTAATCTTGATGATACCATTGCTCATATATCACACTAGATACTTCCAGAGGATGGCTGAGGTTTTTTCTTCCCCCCCCCTTCTATACAGAGAACATTCATCTCCCTCCAGGTGACGCTCCAACGCCTCCTGAGATCAGGAACAACCCAAAACTCTACCCATTTTTCAAGGATGCAATTGGGGCCCTGGATGGCACCCACATCAAATGTACCACTTCCACTGCTGAACGTCCTTTGGCCTGCGATTGCAAAGGGGACATCACGCAAAACAGTCTGGCCGCATGTATGATGGATCTATGTTCCGTGTACCTGTTTACAGGATGGGAGGGGTCAACTTCAGATGCAACCATGTTCCATGACACCCGGTATGCTGACTTTTTCATACCTCCAGGGAGATATTACTTGGCTGATGCTGGATTCCCGCTTTGTGAAACTCTCTTGATACCGTATCGGAGTGTCTGTTATCACCTTGCTGAATGGGGCTGTGCAGATGTGAGGTGAGTTCCATTCTGTGGGATTTAAAATGCTTTGTACTGACATCCCATAGGCCTAAGAATCCACAGGAGTTGTACAACCTATGTCACACATCTGCCCACAATGTCGTCAAATGTATTTTTGGTGTAATCAAGCACCAGTTTCGAATACTTGTCATGGCCCCAGAGTATGACATGGTGGTTCAGTCACAGATCCCTGCAGCTCTGGCTGCCCTTCACAACTTCATCTGCATGCACGACAAGGATGACATCGAGGATTTCAGTGATGTATTTGACCCTGCACAGGGGATGTATGTAGGAAAGCTAAGTGATGGGCCAGCAGTAGCAGCAGAGAGGGACACTGCAAAGATGAAGCGTGATGAAATTTTGGCTCAAATGTGGATTGAATATCAGGAGAGGAGACACTACCATGGTTGAGTGTGCACCGAATGTACTTTTGCTATTAGAATCATACTTGTTAAACATTTAAAACAAATTGTCATAGATTGCAAATTTGAGAGTATACAAAGACTTGTAGAACTACTGGGGACCAGCTACTCCTGCATCCTGTCAGGTTCATCAGGAAATCCCAACTCCTTGATGTGTTTGCAGACCCACGCAACATGTAGGTCCTCACGTTGAAGACCAAGATACGTCCCAGCAGCGTGAGGGTCTGTCTTCAGAAAATCAATAAATGCAATGACCTGGTCTGCTGGAAGGTTAGCAGCCCATGTCATGAAACAATCGGCTGCTAACTCCCTGCGCACCTCCAGGGGATCTTCAAGAGCTGGGATTCCAGGGATGCCAGGGAGAGTGCGAGGAATTTGTCCTGATGGAGGAGATGCCTTTCTGGACCCATTCCTCACATGCATCCTGATGGCGTCACTGAGCTCTGTGAGACCTTCCCTAAGGCCATTCAGGCAGAGTTAGATGCATGCTGCCTCTTGTTACCACTACTCATACCATAGGCAGAGGACACCTTGGCAGAACGTGTACGTTTGGACCCTGAAGATATGCCTGAGTCTCTCTGGCTCCTGGCTTCGTCATGGCCTTTCACTGATGCACAGACAGGTGAGGATGGTGGAGGCAATGTGGCAGTGTTCCCTGCTGTGTCATCATCCAACTGCTCTTCCTGAATGCAGGGACACATTGCATGTTGTCAGTCAAGATATCCCCCTCTTCCTCAACCGTCCTTACACCCCTATCAACATCTACGACTTTGGTCTTGCCTTTGCCCTTTGCAGTAGAGGAGGCTCTGGCCTTGGCTTGGATGCTAGTACAAATGGAGCCACGAGATCTTGAGCTGGGATGATAGGCCTTTGCACCTCTGACTTGAGATGGCATGAGGCACGCCATAGCATCATAGTACAGCCACCCTCTACCTGCAAACTTGTCAGCCCCGGGGTTTTTCTGTAAATAGATTAGATATCTTTCAATATTCACAGCTAGAAAGACATACAGCACAAAATTCTTCCCATCCCATATCTCCCGGTTCAACGACAAGGCCGCCGGCATCAGTATATGTATACCCCGATAGATTCTTGAGGTGTGTGATCATTTCATATTGCTTGCGGAACTAGGGACATTTAGGATCAGTAAAATCCCATAGTACCACTCACACCAACAAATGGCACATACCTGTGTCCATTTTGACTTGCATGTCGCCTCTGTCTTCTCTAGGCCATCTGAAGGAATTTTATTCAACATCTCAGCCAGGCCTCTCCAAACCTCTGCTTTAAAACTGCCTCCATCCTCAGCTTCCGCTCTATGCTCCACAAGGTAATCAGTGAACACAGTTTCGTCAGCCTCAGACCACTTGACTCGGTTCTTCACTTTTTTCAGTGCTGGGAGAATAATGGGGTTGGAAGAGAGTTCATGGCTGTCGCCCATTGATGACCTCATCATCATGGCAGTCAAGTTGGCTGTGTGTTCATTGTCCATATGGTTCTATGAGAGCAGTGCTTGAACACGGCCAAATGGCCACATGCCGGAGAAGCCGGAGGCACTCTTTGTAAGCAGATTTTTGTTGATGAAGCTTAAGTAACGGTATCCGAACAGAGTATTAGCCTTTTATTAACTGTTTTTGGAAGCAGCGTATTTGGGGGACACAATGTGGAACAATGTTTTGTGTTGCTGTTTTCCTGACAAATGCACATTTGTGCTTGGTGCCAAATCAGACATCTCTGCACTACAGTTGTCCCCCACCTCCATTAACTGAGTATTTTCATGACTAGCTGGCATGTTCTTAGGTAGTAGTAGCTTTGGTATGATGGAACAACTTTGTATTTCACTTCCATGTGGAAGGATGGAGTAGCAACAGAGATGGCACCAAGGAGGCCAGAACATGCAAGGTGAGAAAGACTACATGCACAGAGGGCAGGAGTCAGAACAAGAAACTTCCAAAAACAACAGGAGGGGTTAGAACATGGTGAGACAAAGCATGGACAAATATGGCACTACACATGAACAAGGACAATGAGTGATGAACAGTCGTGAATTACAGGTGGGCCTTGAGGGAGTTGTCAGAGGATTCAGTGGGCAAACATTCAGTGAATGGAAAATGATGTACCTAGTATGGTGCACCAGGGGTGGTTCCAGGGGGTGTCTGGTCTCTCAGGGGATGTAGCATTCAGGTGAATCAGGATTGACATCCCTTGAATTGATATCTTCGTCGTCATCATCATCAATGATCACTGGCTCATGGACTTTCATCATCTTGAGGATGTCATTCCTCATTGTCTCAAGATGTGTCTGACCCAACACGCTCAATACACTCATCTCCCAACAAGTGGCCAGGGGAGCTGTATACTCCACTACTCCTTGGTTCATCAGAGTGGTTGGATGGGCAAGTGAAATGATGTTGGTCCTTGTATCCATCTTGTAAATGGCAAATAACTTCCCCATGCAAGAGACACCATATGTGGTCTCCACCTCAGGTGTGTCCATGCACAGTGAGTTCAAACACTGGTAGATCTGGCACTTGGCTTCTTGACGTGCTGCTGGCTGATTTCAGTGGCTGGCAGGCTTGGCCTCAACCACACAAACAGGTATCTTGTCTTTGGCAATGACAAATACAATAATGGTCCATTCTGGGGCCTGGAGGTTCCCTGTGAGCATGTGTTGGAGGGCCACTTGGTAGCCTTCGTTGTAAGGGAAAATATGTCTGAGCAGGACATTCCATGGGCAGTACTATTCAGATTCATCTCTCATCATTGCCGAGACAATATTGAATACATGTCATATGTAGTGTTGCTATGGTCTGGTTGGTCGCATACACCCCTGTAAAAGGATTTCCATGGATCTCAGCTTCCAGTGGAAAAAAAAAATTATAGAAATCAGTTTAGAAATGGATGAGATATGAGTCAAAGAATATCAACACCAAATTTCAGACAATTTGGACCACTGTACCCCTGGCAAATCACAATGGTCTTGGCCATTTTTGATGGTTATTTACACCCCTCCACTTGTTTAACCAATTTCCATGATTTTTTTTTCCACTGGAAGCTGAGATCCATGGCAATCTTTTTGCAGAGGTGTATGCGACCAACCAGACTGTGGCAACACTAGTCATATGAAGCGGTCCCAGGGTGCCATGAGTGTATCTGCCGGAGGCTTATATCGATGAGGTGATGGCGATGTGGAGACAAAGTTGAAGTTTGAACCCCACCCTGCTCAGGCTTGCCATTTAACCCCACATGCAGTGTTCAAAAACCACATAGACAAATTGTAAAGCATTAACATTGTTATTTAATGTATCTAACTAGGGAGCCCTGCTCTAAGAATGTCTAACAGAGCCTGATTTGTTGTCACCTGAAGCTCACACACTCCTGTGCATCCTCCTGTACCTGATGACTCTCCTCCCTTGCAAGGTGACTCCTCATTCTCCTGGGCATGCTGCAAAACCAGTGCCTCATTTATCTTGTGTTGCTCATCAAGGAAGTGTGATTGTGTATGCCCTTGTTCCTCAAGCAGGTGGAGCAATTTCTCCATGTCCTCCTTGCATCTTCGTTTGGTTGAGAGCCTCCCACCTGTGGAAGTACCACAAGTTTATCCCTCAGGTGTTGAGAATTCAAGTGTTGAGTTCTCCTTGTCTGAGCCACCCCCATCTGAACATTCATGCGGGGCCTGCTTTTTGACATGGCCAAGCAGCATTGCTTTATGCATCTCCTCACCTGCAGCCTGATTTTTGTCCTGAGTCTAAGTGGCTATAAGTCTGTTATCAGTTTTACACAACTTCGAATCACACCTCTTTGACCACATCCTTCTGCTTTTCCTTGGTCTTAGATGCATGCTCCTGCAGGGGCAGGGCAGCCACTGAATCAAGCTGCCCTGAAATCACAGAAAATGCCTCTGGGTCTTTCTCTAGAGCATGGGACATAGGGGATCACCTGTCCTACCCACTTAGTAATACCGAGCTAGCTGTATCACCCAGCCAGATGGCAGAAGCTAGTAAGATACTAAGGGTAGAATTTTTGCATACGCCAAATAATACTCCTCTTAATTTGTCCCAGGACACTTGAGTTTTTGCAGGAGCTCAGTGGGTGCACCAGGGTGCTTTATGGACACCCATCTGTGTAAGGGGAACCCCTCATATTCTTCTTTTTATTCTCCTTCTCCTATTCTCCTCTCTTATTTATGTTCACCTCTTCTGTCCCCATTTCCCTTTTATCTCTCTTTTCTCCCTGTTGTTTCTATCTAATATCCCCATTTCCTTCCTCCCCTCCTCCTTCCTACTCACTTCTACAGCTGGCACTTCTATTCGTGATTTAAGCGCCCGCTCACATGTGCAAGTTGGAATCTACCTGGGCTACATCATAGGTCACGTGACTTCCGTTTTAAGCGCCCAAAACATTCAGTCAGTTCGGAGTCTTTCCTTAATTAGTGGTTGCCTCGGCAGTGGGAGTCCTTAGGCTTTTCTCTTTGGATTCCCATCTGCCAGGTATGTTGTAAGAATGTAAATTCTTACAGTAGCATATATGCTACTATTTAGGACATATAAGTCACCAGAGTGACTTATGGGGTTTGTATTATATAAGCCGCCCACAAGGGCGCCTGTAGATAGTGGACAACTATACAGTTGTCCACAAGTAGATTACATAAGGATAACTTTTTACTTGTAACCACACCATTCGCAGACACCAATAAAGTATTGGCTCAGTCTGTTTGTGTGACACATTTAAGTTTCTTACACTTTTTTGACTGCCAATCCTATTGGCAGCACTGCGATAAAGAAAAGATCAACCGATCTTTGGTTACCCAGAAACCGACGAGTTTAACACTCGCCGGAATATTTGGAAACAGTAAACAGACATTTGCTGTGTATTCTTCTAGATCCAATAGAAGAATGCCACAGTGTAGCTGATAGATTGTTAACATAGCTTGAATAAACTACGTACGGACACGCACTCACGCACTTCCTTAGCGACAACATAGGGTCGTTAACGTGAAAGGTCCCAGGTCAGCTAATGCTGAGCTAGTACTGTGAGCTATAAAGCTCGCATGGTGAGGTTACGAAACGGGAACTCCGCGCACGGATTTATTAAATTAACCTCAAGGTACGACCTGCCAGGGTTATCTGATAAGTACGGATTGGTAGAGTCCTAGGGACTCTGCTTCAAGAACTTAAGAAGCTCTAGGCGAAAGGGTCGTATAAGACGACCCACTCCCTCAAAATGAGGCCGAAACCGTTCGTGCCTAAACAGACCGAGCGACAGGAACACAAAGAGTTCCCGTCGAGTGTGGTAGAAACGCTGAGGTAGATGTATACGTCTGTCTAAAGGAGGACGGAGGACTTAGGAAGCAAGTCCTAGGTACTGACGGTCACTATGGTGTGCGCCATAGCGAACATAGACGGACACGCCGGTCCCTTGCACTCATAAGTGCAGGACGACGTGACCACCTAGCTGTTACAGAAACAGCTAGACTATGTTGCCAGCTGTAAACAGTCGGTAATCTTTACGTAGGGAGTCAGATATCGACGATGACTCCCGCCCTAGCTCGATGAGAACGCCTGAGCTAGTCAAATAGCTTCCGGAGCGGAAGCTAGGGGTGTCATATACGAAGAAGCTGATTAAATAGGCGCACAAATCGTGTCTGGAGATCGCGTCACGAAGGCAGCGCGACGAAAAACAAGTTAGGATAGGGTCACTAGCTTGAGTGTAAGTTCTGATTGCACTTACGATCAGCACCATGACTGCGATAGCCGTAGTCTGAAGTAGTAGAGGGCGTCACTGACAATCCAGTGACGAAACTCGTGAAGAACGAGTAATATTCAAAAAAAACTAGACGCTTAAGGAAACGCCTATAAAAGAGATAGCACTCGGAGATCGAGTGTTAGACAGAGAAGGAGTCATGAGGCCGCGTATGATTGCGACAGAACGAGATAACATTGTGATCCAAGAACTCCTGGTTAGGATCACGAGCTGGGTCTGCCTCCACCGTAGGAGACAGACAGAGCGAAGGACGTTCGGAAAAGACGGAGTGCCAGATGAAGTGCTAGGGATAACCCTAACAACGGTACGAGCCCCCGGAAAGGAGCGTTTCCAGGGACATGAAGGAGGAGGTTCCTGACATAATTGTCAAGGTATGGTAGAGGATTACGAACCTCAACCAAGCACCGAAGTAGGCGACGTGCTCGACGGAGTCGGCGAGCAACCGAGTGAAGGGCGTATCACGGATGCAAAAATGCCGAGAGAAACTCCCGGTATTAGTAGGTCCGTTATACAGGCCAACATGCAAGTATAGCGGTCCAAAGAAGTAGGACCGCGCGGTTGGGGACGAGATAGCAGGGACAAACCTTGCCACTTGAAACGCTAAACGTTACAAGAACCTGTACGCCCTCGACACTGTAAACGTTGGGACCGCTTAACAGGCACAGCGAGCAGCCGCCGAGAGAGTTCAGTAACTCTCTACTAGCATTGAAGTTGGATCAGTTTCAAAAGAAGAAAGAGAATTACCCACTAGAGAACAGGCAAAGACTAAGGAGACCACGCCTAGAAGAACCTAGGTGGCTATCAGCGAAAACTGAGGATCTCAACCTTTGATGTCCGTAGCATCGAAATGCTCCTGATCAAAGGGAGGAGCTACAAGGGTAAGCGGACAGGTACAGCACCCGTCTGAGTCAAGAGGACAGACCCGGGAACCAAACGTCGAGGTCTGTATAGACCTAGGAGAGACCTAGATCTGCAAACCGAAACTAAAGAATAGTTGCGGTATCTAGATGT
>MU134310.1:95133-109140 GCA_015039355.1 Ramaria rubella
GTAACATGTGTCCTTATCCTACTCTCTCACCAGCACGTCACTCCGCCAAAAGGAATTGTTTAAGGCTCAGTTATTTGTTCGGTCACCGTGGTCTCAGTTCATCTCGCGCTTGGCTGAACTAGAGACGACACAGACACCAAACTTGGAGTTGACCCCCTCTCTCCCTCCAACCCGGACCCCACCTTCGTTGTTGTATGACACGTCCTTCCAAAGTAAGGGTAAAAAATGTTGTCTTCACTCATTCTCCAGCCTTTCCTCAATTCCCAACACACAGATCGTAAAGCCAGAGGTATCGACTCCTTAGTCCAAGACTTAGACATATAAGTAGTAAATGGACTAATATGTCGTCACCTCGCTTTACTAACCTTTAACCGTCGTCCCCGTGTGATAAGTGGACGACGCGTTGTGTTTTAGGAGAAGAAGAAGGACTCCGAGACCTGGTAGGAGGAACTATCCCGAACGTCGAAATACTAGTCGTCTACTGTGGTTCACCCGCTAGGTAAGGAGAAAGAGAAGACGTCAGTACCATGCTTGTAGTTTCCGAACTCCTGTAATAGATCTCTTCACCCGGACCAAAAGGTGTGGATACCGTCTGTTCTCTTGATCTAACTGCTGCTACTCACCGTAGATGGAGGTAACGATGACCGACTTGTCGACACCACTGTCGTCCACCCCGATCGACTTCAACACCACGGCTCAGACTAACCACTCCACCCACACCCAAAGACACCAATTCTGGTCATCTCTGCTACCACCCCGTCCGACTTCACAAACCACATGGTGCCCTTCGTGAAACTTTACGGACACTTTAACAGGATCGGTGACTTTTTGGTAAGTCTTTCCAGTAGCAGACTCCCCGTAGGAAGTTGGTATAAACGTTAGCTGAGACCTGTCTCCCCAGATCTGGCACTACTCTAAAGTACTGGTCCCTCCGAACAAGACATATGGGTCGGAAGAACTGGTCAAGGAGTTTAAGCAACTACATTAGTAGTTGGCACGCTGCTAAAACTATTATAACTACTCTGAGTTCGAACCAGGACCGTCATCAGAGAAGTACTCCTTCCTTCTTACAACTAAAGTTACGAAAAAGTTTTCTTCGGGTTCTTCCTACTCATCCGGACGGTCAAAACCAAAGGTAGAGTTTCTACGCACACCGTTTACTTCTCCGTGCTGGTCTAAAGTACTTACTGTCCCGTTGATGGCTCACCCAATGAATCTGGATCCATCACTGAAGTCGTTGATCTAATTCTGTGGTACAAAGACCATTCTGAGAGAGCTGTGTTCGCTGTTATGCACCTAGGGCATCAACGTATGATCCTTGGCTACACCTGGCTTCAGGACCACAACCCAGAAGTTGACTGGAAGTCTCAAGAAGTACGGATGACTCAGTGTCTTCCCCAGTGCCATACATGTCACAAAATCATCAAGGAAGAACATCAGAAGGCCCTACAACTGCGCACCTGCCGTATTGGTCCTTGCCCTATTCTCATGCATGATTCAGATGGATCAACAGCTGAAGAGGAACTCCTCCTGAGTCAACAGTATGGGGGTGATTCTGAAATGGCTGAAGGCACATCTGATGAGGCCATAGAAGAGGGTGACCGCATTCTAGTCACTATGCTCCCTCCCCAAGCTGAGTTCATTCGTGCTTCTTCAACAACATCCCAACGCCTTGCAGAAGCAGCCTGGTGCAACTCCCAACCTTCAGACACTCTTCCAGACTACCTGTCTGATTACGAAGATGTCTTTGCAAAGGAGTCGTTTGACAAGCTTCCAGAACGCAAACCATGGAATCATGCCATTGAGTTAGAACCCGGAGCCATCCCCAGAGCCTCACCCAAGGTATACCCCCTGTCTCCAGGAGCGCAGGCTGAATTGGACAAATTCCTTGAGGAGAATTTGAGCACAGGACGCATCTGACCGTCGAAGTCACCAATGGCCTCACCAGTGTTCTTTGTCAAAAAGAAAGATGGTGCCCTATGGTTCGTCCAAGACTATCGAGTGCTGAATGCAATGACAATCAAGAATCGCTACCCTCTCCCCTTGATTTCTGACCTTGTCAACAGCCTACAAGGGGCCCACTACTTTACAAAGCTTGACCTTCGTTGGGGCTTTAACAATGTCAGAATCAAAGGGGGTGACGAGTGGAAAGCGGCATTCAGGACAAATCGGGAACTGTTTGAACCTATAGTGATGTTCTTTGGCCTCACTAACAGCCCTGCCACTTTCCAGACTATGATGAATGACATCTTCCATGACCTCATTGCTGAAAGTGTCATATGCATTTATCTGGATGACATTCTGATCTTTTCAGAAGATCTAGAAAGTCACCATGAAGTCACACAGAAAGTGGTACAGCTTCTCAGAGAACACAAGCTTTATTTGCGTTCTGACAAGTGCGACTTTGACAAGACCAAGATTGAATACCTAGGTCTCATCATCTCTCATGGGAAAGCTGAAATGGATCCTGTCAAGGTTGCTGGTGTCGCTGAGTGGCCAACACCTAACAATAAGAAGGAGGTGCAGTCGTTCCTTGGTTTTGCCAACTTCTATTGTCGATTTATTGAGAAGTTCTCACACCACGCACATCCAATGTTCGACCTGCTTCACAAAGACACTCCTTGGACATGGGGACCCTCACAGCAGGCTGCCTTCGACACTATAAAGAGATTGGTAACATCTGCACCCATCCTTGCATTCCCAGATGATGACCTCCCATATCGTGTCAAAGCAGACAGCTTCGATTTTGCAACTGGTGCTGTTCTTTCCCAACAGTCCAAGGTCAATAACAAATGGCACCCCATAGCCTTCTTCTCTAAGAGTCTCAGTCCGGTTGCGCGCAACTATGAGATCCATGACAAGGAAATGCTCGCCATCATGCATGCCCTTGAAGAATGGCGACACTTCCTTGAGGGGGCAAGACATCATGTTGAGATCTGAACAGACCACAAAAATCTCAAATATTTCTGCACAGCTAAAAATCTCAACTGTCGCCAAGCCCACTGGTCTCTTTATCTGTCTCGGTTTGACTTCAACCTGTACCATTGTCCTGGCAAGACAATGGGGAAGTCAGATGCACTCTCACGCCGACCTGATCATGGCACTGGCTCAAATGACAATGATAATTTGGTGCTTCTCCAACCAGAACTCTTTGTCATCCGTGCACTGGAAGGACTGGAGCTTACAGGTGAAGAACGTGACATCCTGAGGGACATTCGTAATGGCACCAAGGAGGGAGAGCTAGAGGAGTCAGTTGCACGTGCTGCTAAGGAACTTCACAAGACTACTAGGAAGTCTGTGAAGTCATCAGAGTGGAGTGAGAGGGATGGTACACTTCTGTTCTGTGGAAAGATATATGTCCCTGATCAGCATGACTTACGACGTCGAATTGTCTCCCAACATCATGACACTCGTATTGCTGGCCATGCCATATGTTGGAAGACCTTGGAACTTGTCTCTCGGAACTCTTGGTGGCCCCACATGTCTCGCTACATTGGTAGCTACACAAAGGCATGTGACCTATGTCTGCGCACCAAGGCTCAGCGTCAATTGCCTGTTGGAGAACTACACCCTCTGGAGGTTCCTGAGCAGTGTTGGGAGACAGTCAGTGTTGACTTCATTGTTGAACTCCCTGAGTCGCATGGGTATGATGCTGTGATGGATGTTGTGGATTCCTTATCCAAACGTTCTCACTTCATCCCCACCTTGACCACAATTACAGCATTGGGAGCCTCTCGTCTCTTTAGGGATCATGTTTGGAGACACCATGGCCTACCCCTCCGCGTGGTTTCAGACCGAGGTACACAGTTTGTCAGTGAGTTCACTCGTGAGCTATACAGACTTCTGGGTATCGAGGTGGCTGCCTCCACTGCATACCACCCACAGACCAATGGACAGACAGAATGTGTTAACCAAGAGCTGGAGCAATACCGCCTATTTGTGAACGAGCAACAGGACGACTGGGATGACCTCCTACCCCTTGCAGAGTTCCAGTACAACAACCATGTTCACTCATCCACAAAAGAGACTCCCTTCATGCTTGACTCTGGTCGTCACCCACGCATGGGCTTCAAACCTCACCAGCAGCCATCTAGAAGAGAAGCTGTGAATGAGTTCAAACAACGAATGGCTGACTCCCTGTCTGAAGCCCGAGCTGCCCTTGTAAAGGCAAAAGAGGAGATGGCTCGATACTATAATCGTCATCGTGAGCCAACCCCTACCTTTGTTCCTGGTGACAAATTCTTCCTAGATGCAAGCAACATTAGCACCACTCACTTCTCTAAGAAATTGTCACATTGGAACCTAGGCCCATTCCTAGTGGAACACAAGGTCGGCTCCAATGCTTACCGTCTACAACTCCCCAAGTCGATGAGTCACCTCCACCCTGTCTTCCCTGTCGTGAAGCTCCTCCCAGCCCCTCCAGACCCCATTCCTGGTTGGAAAGCTCAACCCCCACCTCCCCCAGTCCTTGTAGGGGAAGATGAGCATTATGAGGTTGAACAGGTTTCAGACAGTCAATTCCACCATGGGAAACTCCAAAACAAGGTCAGGTGGAAGGGTTTTGGGTATGAGCATGATGAGTGGATTCCTGAGACAGATTTAGCAGCCCCAGACCTCATTGCTGACTTCCACCTCCTCCATCTTGGTGCCCTTTGTCGCATTTGTGCTGCTGATTTCAACACCTTTCATCAAAAAACACCTGTCCTTCCAGTAGGTCTCAGTGTGTCGGGACGTCACACTCTAGAAGGGGGGTGATGTAAGGGGAACCCCATTTCATGTGGTTCTACACTTCTCTATTATCTCTTCTTCCTACCTATTCTTCCCCACTTCTCCCTTCCCCCCATTATCTCCCTTGCCCCTATCTTTTCGTTCAAGTTCGCTTACTTAAGCGCCCAGTTACGTAACGGGATTGGATTCCAACCCCGTTACGTAATCACAGTACGTCCCGGCGCTTATTTGCGTACTCCTTTAGGTAGTTATCTTGGCAGTGGGAACCTTAGGCTTTTCTCTTTGGATTCCCATCTGCCAGGTGTGTATCCTTGTATGTAGTCTTCTGTGAGCTTATATATCTTCGAATTCCCATCTGCCAGTGTTCAGTGTGATCTTCCACTTCCCCTGGAGGTTGCCCTTATAGACACACAGGGCAGTCTCCAGGACAGCGACATGTTGGTGAAGCTCATTGTAAGCCGCTCGGAAATCGAAAGGAATAGGGTCTTCAGAGATGGGTCTAGACATGGTAGGGATAGATGGAATATAGGGTATTATGTAGAGAGTGTACCAGAGGGGTTCTCAGCTGCTATGCACCTGAAGAAGTCGATTCAGAGACAATAGAGACAGTAGCCGGTCCAGTAAGTTGTCAGGCTTTTCTGCTATAAGGGCAACCTCCAGGAGCAGTGGAATATCACACTGGGAACTGGCAGATGGGAATCTGAATATATATAAGCTCACAGAAGACTACATACAAGGACACACCTGGCAGATGGGAATCCAAAGAGAAAAGCCTAAGGTTCCCACTGCCAAGATAACTACCTAAAGGAGTATGCAAATAAGCACCGGAATGTACAGCGATTACATAATGGGATTGGAATCCAATGCCATTACATAATTTGGGCGCTTATGCGAGCAAAAACAAAGAACGGATGCCAATAAACGCCCAACTGTACCATGGTTACATAACGGGATTGGAATCCAGGCAGTAAGGCTGTAACAACCAGCTGTGTCAGCTTCGGCTGCCGCCATTTCATCGGTCGCCCCAGCCACTTGGCCCGCCACCACAGCCATGATGATGCCACCGCCCCTACCATCGACGCCATCTCCTCTGTCCCACCCACCGCTCGTTCCAACTGTCCGAGCACAGCTCGGACATCAAATATGATCAACGTACATGTCTAATTCACCATGTCAAAATTGAACCCAAGCATGTACGTGATTACTGCAAAAAATCTGATTCGGGGTATTTACTTATGTTCCCCCGTTCACAGTCGCATGAAATTCTGCACTCATAGTTCTAAATATTCGTATTATCTTTTTAAAAAACACAAGTGGCATGTATTTAATTGAATCTGGTGAACACGTCAAAGAAATCTAAGATTCGGAGCATTGCCTGCGCAGTGGATTTATCCTGCATGCTGGGAAGCTCAACCGAACTACAAAATGCACATCCATAAGTGCAATCAACATCACGATTTATTGAAAAATAATTCTATTTCTTCATTTAATAGATGTATTTTTGCGTCTGCTTGTTTATTAAAGCGAGCAGAAACGTTACATTTCCCCAACACTCTTTCGCTGCGGTCCTTCACTCTTTGCTGTGAGTTACTGCTCTTTGCTGCGGGTCTCTGCTCTTAGCTATGCTGGTGCTGATGCCATTTCATTTCTACATACAGATTCTTGTGCATTATGTCTACAGATCTTCATGAAGAAAGTTCAAGTGCAATGCGTTCAGACTCGATCTCGCGCTTGCCCCTCGTGATTCCAGATATCCATATTTCAAATGTATGACTTTTTTTTATTTTTAACAAATCACTGGAGGCATGCCAAAATTTTCTGATCTGGAAAACCCTATAGAAAATCTTCAGAAATGGTTGAGTATGCCAATGATTTTTCTGAATAAGAAAACTGTGTGAAAACAGAATGTTTGCCAATAATTTTCTGATCCCAAGAAACTTTAATAAGATAACTCAGAATAGCTTGAGAAAATTTAGAGGAAAAACATGGAAAAACTGTTTTCCCATGTTTTCCCTCTCAATTTTCTCAAATTATTGAGTGATCTCATTTAAGTTTTCTGGGATTAGAAAATCATTGGCAAACATTCTGTTTTCACACTGTTCTCCTATCCAGATAAATCATTGGCATTTTGAACCATTTCTGAAGATTTTCTGTATGGTTTTCCAGGTCAGAAAATTTTGGCATGCCTCCAGTGAATCCCAATTGTTCATCATCTTTCGCCCCTGTGCATAGACCGCAAATGTTCCCCCAATGTCCAAAAAGCCTGTTTTTCAACGCAGAGGTGAAATCAAAGTAAGTCATTTGACATGTTTTTGTTGTCATACTCATCTCTTGCGGAGGTTGATGTCCGAATGCTGCACTTGGACGAGCAGCAAAAAAGCGACATTCATCAGTGTTATAACAGCCAAACGAACTTCCACAAGCTTTTTGGGGACGATATGGGCTCTCAACAAGCTGCAAAAGATATTTTGAGTGATCAAGGCCTCCAAATACGAAATATGGATGATTTGGGAAATCGTTGGAGCAAACGGTGGAGCACTCGGGGAGGCTCTGCATGCAAGAAGTATATTCGAGTTCTGCTACAGTGGTAGGGCTTGCTGCTTTTTTTGTACGAAATATATTTCCTTATTATCATCATTTTGTCTCTTTTCTAAGTCAATGTGGGTCAAGTACTGAGGCTGTGAAAGAAAAATACAACAAAAAATGTCAAGTACTAGGCCTTGACGACAGCCAGAGAGAATGGCGGCGAAAGGCACCATACGACTTCACTGGGTGTCTGGCACATTTAGACATCACGTATCAAACATTAGATTTTACAGTGTGAAGAATCACAGGAGTAGCACGTCATAATGAGGGCTGCCAGAAACAAAGTATGAAAAGACTGCCTGCAATCCCTCTCCATGAACATGTTTGGCAGGTCGCATTACAACAACTAAATGATGGCGCAACATAAGTCCATTTCTATGTCTGTGTACCACCAGACTTCACATTTATTTATGGTGTAATAGTATATCAGCGATCCTGACTCATAACCAGGAGCTATGCCAGGATGAAATGTACACTGGACAAAAAGCCTTTGATCCACAAACAGCAAATGGTCGCTATGAACTTTTGCCTTCAGACTCAACATGGCTCTACAGGAAATTCTCAAACCAACACAGTATTGACATTTTGAAGCCACCGCAATATAACATTGACAACTGGCTTAATCCAACTTCTCCAACCTACAAAACTGAGCTGGCCGCAACAATATTTCATTACCAGGCTCAAATTGAGCAGGATGATCGGCTCCAAATATGTATTCAAACTGCCGAGATGAAAAATGCTGCATGGAAGTATGTGCATCATAAACAAGTTATCTTAGATGGGACTTTTGGCATTTGTGACAGGCGAGTTCTCCTGTTCATTGCCTTAGGGGTTGATGAGTACCACAAAGGCATTCCTTTGGCATTTTTCCTATTTTCCGCACCTACAGGTAACAAGGCCACCCAAGCTGGCTATGACACCTCTATCCTCTATCATCTGCTGAAAAGCTGGCGTAATTCCCTGGGTTCACAAGATGGGATATTATTTGAACCTCATGTTGCTATCACAGATACTGACACTAAAGAACGTGGAGCGCTGGTCATGCTATGGCCAACTATATATCTCATTTTGTGTAAATTCCATATTCATCAGTGTTGGACCAATCGCCACAAAAAAGCATTGCAGACAGGACAAACTTTCAATTTCCCAAAACAACAGGTCTTAGCAAGGCTTCGAGCACTAGAGGATCAGTGTGTAACAGTCTCTATTCTTTTCACATCTTGCTACTAAGTAACACTTGAAATCCAGACTTCTTTTATCTGTGAAATATGAAGCTGCCCAAAGGATCATTGCGCAAGAGACGCAGGCTTTAAATATTCTCAGATAGCAGCCGGAAATGGTTGTTGCGGCCACTGCTGGCCTTAGTTTTTTGAATTATCTCATGCAAACTTGGATGCCACTGTCACTCTGGTGTGGATGGTCTCAGAAGGGATGTATTGAAGCCTCCCAGATCTTGCAAACCCCTGTTGAAGGGGTGATTCCAACAACGAACCATTTAGAAGCCTTCAATGGGCTTCTCAAATGAAAATACATTCAGCAATGGCAGCATGGAGGCAAACGCCTGCACCTAGATGTGCTTGTATACATGCTCTCAACACGAATTTTACCTGGCATATTCACCAATCGAAATTCACAAGATGCATATTATTCCTGGGTCTCCAACCGGTTCCGAGCAGAAGCAGGTGGCAGAGACCTTGTGGCTGCACGCCGCAGTGGTACATCTGCACAATCCTCCTTCAAACCCACAGTTCCTGTGGCTTGGTGGACAGTGGAGGGTGAGGAAGTACATAGAGATGAAGCTACATATATGATATCACACTCACGGATAAGTGGCATCCAATGGATTGACGCATACACACTTTCAGCTAGTTGTGCAAGTCGTGTGGCTAATGTCCAGGTTGAGGGGCATGAACGGTACAATCTACGCCTCAGTGTGTATGGTTGGGCATGCTGCTCATGCATGCATTTCAACAAAAACCACAGTGCCTGTAAACATCTGTGGGTATTCCGCCTGAGCCTTCAGAGGTTGTTCTAAGCCAAAAAATTCCCTCCATCACACTATGCATTCTGTTTCCCATCTACTGAATCTGAGGCACGGGAAATTTACCACTCCTGCTTTCATGTACCACAATCCATCCAGTCCCCTCAGAATTTGCCAGCACCACAAAATGCATCAATCACTCACAGCAAGCTTGAACTTTCCAGTTCAGATCCATCACCTAGCAGCATCTGCCCAACAGCTGCTGAATCCTTAGTGACCCTTGCAGAGAGCTCAAAATCCTGGTTGCTCCATACTGCAGAAGATATTGAGCGTGAGCCAGGTGAAGATTTTGGAAGCACGGGTTCTGATTCAGAAGCAGACTCAGATGAAGAGGTTGAAAACCGTTCCTTATCAGTGGCATGTATCTTTTCGTTTTCTCTTCAACATTCAAAAGATTGACCTATGTATGGTTCTAGCACCAGGAAAATTGTGAAGCCATCAGTCTGCAGTTATAGTGCAAGATAGAGCATTTCTTGCAATCACTCCTTCCACCTCTGCATCCCCTTATTTCAGCTTTTGACGATAGTGAGACTCAAGCTCTCAATTTGGCCACCTCCAGCGATCTTGCAGGATTGCGTGATACATGGTCAAAGTTGGACAGGCATCTGGGCCGCCTCACCAGGGACATTGGGCCGAGTTCCTGTTTGTCTGCTGAGCCATCCCAAAATGTATGTTTGCAGTACCCAGTAACCTAAAACTCCAGACTGCTAACATCACTGATATATCAGGCATTTGGGAGACACACGAACAATCCTCCAGATGGACAAGCAGCAATGAAACGATTGCTCCCGCCATCACCGGAACAGAGGCAAAGGCGAAAACAATCACATGGAGTTCTCTAGCGGTTTTATTTTACAACACCATGCAACTTGCTGGCAATTAAAGACACACGACATGACATTGTGATATTGAATTGAATTCTAATTGGATTATTTTATAAGAAAGAAATGTCTACCAAGAAACACCTGAAAGGTGTAAATATGCAGCTAGGGGTGACAAATGAATGCCATGAAGATGAAAAATGCTCAAAGGCACATTTTTAGATTTTGAGCGCATGAGAGCCAGGGGTGGCTTTAGTTTCCCTCAGTGTTGGGAGGTGTGTCTGAATACAGCCACTGTGGGCACTTAGGGCCGTGATTGTAATGCAATGCCTCCTTCGTAAAAAATTGTCTGCAATTGCATTGGTCGAAGCTATTCCAGAACATTGTTGGGGGAATACCAATATCGGAGGAGAGAAGCAGGATTGCTTCTGCGAGAGCATCACCTCTTAGTGCAGGAACATGCCTGTTGTAAGTGTAGACATTTTCTGCGCTGGGGGCATCCCAGAGACAAGCAGTATCTCCAAAGCGATGGTCTCCTGTGTCTGACTGTGTGACATGAAGAAGACCAAAAATAGGGACCAACTAACCTGGCAGGATCATTATGTTTTCGAAAGCATTCTGGTGGGAGCGTGGTGTGGTTTGACTGCTGTCAACAATAGTACTATCACTGCTATTACCCAAATCTGTATGTCGTGCCAATCAGAATCCAGACTTCCAAGCATTAAGAGATTGCTGGTACTTACTCAACTGGGGTGGAAAATAATACTCTAAGGCGAGTTGATTAGAAGGCGGTAGCTCAGACGATTCAGGAACTTGTGAAAGGTGGGTCATTTGATTGAGATCCTAAGGTGGACTCTGGGACTCAGGGCAGGGGCATTGTGAACTGTGTCAACCCCCTTGCGCTTGATGATGTTGACGACCCGGGGGTTGTGACAATGAAAGGATCGTCACTGTTTTTTTCATAGAGCCGAATTTTCTTCTTGGGGGATCTGGTGCTTTTTGGAGGTGTTTTTCTAACTACAGTGGTAATATGAGTAAGAGTGGTGTAGATGATAATTGTAAAGACATACCACTGCCATTGAATCCACGACCTCTTCTGTTGGGAGTGTAGGGGGGAGGAGCTCAAGACAAAGGCCCTGTGCTAGCTGCAGGGCTATGAGCTTCGGATCATTTGTAAATTAGCCCGGGCAGTCAAAAATAGACCCAAAAAATGTCCACTCACAGTTAGTCCTATGTGCGTGCCTTGACAACAATCTGCACTTATCGAAACCAGGGATACCTGAAAGCAGGGTTCAGTACCATATAGATGGAAACCAAGAAAAAGTGTACATACCCGGACTGATGTCATTGGAGGGTCTCTCATCATAGGTATGAGAAGGCATGTCTGGGTACTTTTCAAGCAACTCCATCCAATTGACTGGATTATAGATTTATGAGAAATAAATCTATAATATAATGAGACTGGTCCTCACTCCATGCATTGCAGCCTAAGCCTTTGCGTGCGCATGCAGCAGCAATATTCCCGCAGTATGTACCGGCCTGAACTACCCAAATATGGTAATTATGTTTAGTGTAGGGATCCGTCTCTTGCATGGCACAAGGGCATTGAGGAAGGGTAAGATAAAGATGTTCGAATGCTTGATGAAGCTCAAAGTTGGCATATAGCCGCCCATCTGCATGGGTCGGCCTTGAGTTCTTGTGTTAGGCTGGAAGATAAAAGCAAAATAGAAGTACTCACCATTGCCAGACTTCTTCACCTTCGAGGGTCCATGTTAGCATCATTTCAGCATTTCGAATACGTTCACAGCAGGGTCGAAAAGCCTCGAAGCGCAGGAATGCGACCTCGTCGGTTTCGGGGCACATGGAAGAAGGTGAATATGCAGGAGCACCAGGAAAACGGTTTGGCCGAGTAGAACTAGAGAACTCTGAAACAGCAGGAGAGGGGGGATTGTCTTCGCGTTCAGGTGATATTGGGGTGAGGGACATGGTATATTTGTAGATAGACTTACATTGTTGGGCACAGAATGGAGGCCTTAAATAGGAGCTGCTGGTAAAAAAAAAAAATACATACAAATGAAGCAAAAAAATTCATGCGACCACAAGCAGGTGAACCTGTGCAATGCTCCGAATCTTAGATTTCTTTGACATATTCACCAGATTCAATTAAATACGTGCCGCTTGTGTTTTTTAAAAAGATAATACGAATATTTAGAACTGTGAGTGCAGAATTTAACGCGACCATGAATGGGGGAACATAAGTAAATACCCTGAATCAGATTTTTTGAAGTAATCACGTACACGCTTGGGTTCAATTTTGACATGGTGAATTAGACGTGTACGTTGATCATATTTAATGTCCGAGCACAGCTCAGACAGTTGGAACGAGTGGTGGGTGGGACGGAGGAGATGGCATCAATGGTAGGGGCGGTGGTATCATCATGGCTGTGGTGGCGGGCCAAGTGGCTGGGGCGACCGATGAAATGGCAGCAGCCAAAGCTGACGCAGCTGGTTGTTACAGCCTTACTGCCTGGAATCCAATGCCGTTACATAATCCGGGCACTTATGAAAGCGAACATGAACAAAGAGATAGGGGAAGGAGATATAATGGAGGAAAGAGAGAAATGGGGAGGAATGGATAGAAGGAAGAGAGAATAGAGAAGTGTAGAACCACATGAGATGGGGTTCCCCTTACAATTTATTACAAGGAGGAAATATGGTGTGGAAAGAAAAGGTCCATGAATGGCATGGGAAATGAAGGGAGGTCATAGTGACCCCCCCTAAGCAAACAGGCAAATTCCAACAGTTCAAAAATAGACATGTGGTATTTTTGGACAACCCTATTTATTTTTATTATAGGCTACAAATTGCACATCCTAAGGAGTCAGTACCCTAATTTTACTCAAGCTCCACATAGTAGCCCACTTTAAAAAGTCCCTAGTGGAGGGTCATTCACATGTATTGAGGTTGAAAACAAGCAGACTAAATGTACATTATCTCAATCACACTTTGATTTATTGCATCACTTTAGGAACAAGTATATGTCTTCCAACATAACAAGATCAAGAGGAGAATTAGACTACTTAGATATGCAACATGAACTTTAATTTGAACTTGTGATTGACTTACCCTCTGACTGGGAAGAATAAATTCTTTACCCACTTTTGTTGAAATATAGTGTACATATCCTTCTTCAAAACCCATGAATTCTGCTATATAGACTGGCTCACCTATGTAGTATCCAATTGGTTTCTTTTGTATACCAAGGAAGATGTATGTATTATTTGGAAATTCAGGAAGTTTAAATACTTCTCCTAGACTGTAATGTTGTCAAAGATATTTGCCAAAAGGGTAGCATTCACAAATTGTACATTCAGTTGTGTGATACCTGTGTGAATGATTAGGTTCACGAAAATCTACTGAGGGTACTCTTTCAGCCTCCATGCTTCACAACAATATCAGAGACAGTTAATACTTCAATTATTTGTTGAGAAAAGGTGTTTTAAAAATTAGTCACATTCTGATATTATTTTTCACTACTTTTACTTACCATGCATCCTGTCATGATCATCTTTGAGAATTTTATCTGTACATAAGGTCAGAGAACAAAAATCTGACCCTGTATGAAAAATACTGTAGAATGGAATTTGTTGTTTGTTCATTGCTTCAAGTTTCCACTCTAGTTCTTTCTCCATGTCCTTCTTGTTCCATTGTATCCTTCCCGCATAGCCAGTAAATGTTCACAGAGCTGAACTTTTTTCTCTGGAGTAAGATCACAAAGTTGAGTCGTTAAAAAGTCCATCCCATCTATTAATATTAAACCCCCATTCCCAT
>MU134310.1:109165-125144 GCA_015039355.1 Ramaria rubella
GTATCGTTCTCTGCGTTTTTGACTCTCTCTTAACCTCTTTACTTTTGAAGTAAGGGCAATCTGGTCCTGACAGTCCTACTATTTATAATCGTATTCTAATCTTTTCCAGGTAAATAGTGTACTCTTTTAGTGTTCCTCCTTTAGTTTTACACTGTATAGTCTAATTTGCAGGTACTTACCGTACTCCTTTAGTACCGTCCAGTGTTATTCGGGGGGATTCGTTTGTCGGCTTTACGGTTGTCAATAGTTTTTATCTTTGCATCAGATAAACCTGTAATAGGGACATGAATAGAGCTAAAGGTATAAGTGAGTCTGATGTCTTAAGAGGTATTCCTCAGTGTGTGGGATTAGAAATGTAAAGTTTGAAGTGTATAATCGGTGTACAAGGAAATTTATGCGACAGGGATCGATTTCGCAGTAAGTGTAGATCACTTTGACGTAATTGTTCGTCTGATTTAGCTGTAATAGAGTTAGTGTGGGAACTATATAACGTAGTTGGGATCCTTGTATTATATAACAGAATGTGTTGTATTGAGGTTCTAGTTCTCCTGTTATTTTGATGAATTTCAGTACGTTGTACTTGAAATTAACCTTGAGACTCATAAGGCTGAATGGTTACAGAGACTGTAAGGCTTCTGGTTTAGGAAACTGGTGTGAGCGAAACGACTTTATTTCAGATGTATAGGAAGAAGTTTTGGGTACTTTAGAGGATATATGTGATTGAGTGGATAGATGATGGGTGTAACCAAATAAGGCATATGGTTCCTTCTACATAGGTAATAAACCTTTAGAGTGCGCTTCGAGTTTATTCAGAGGATCTGACATTATAAACAGTTTCTAGTAAAGGGTTTTCTGGACTGGTAAGTGTTTAGACTATGTAAGTCAGGTCAGTATGGTCAGACTTTCTGGTCCACGTGCTCTTTAGGTGTCTCCCATGAGAACGTTGGAGGTACTGAAGTTCGGTTGTTGTCATCTCTAGTCCGAAGTCTAGAGGTTGAAGGTTCAGTATGTTATAAGGTGCGTACAAAATTTTTGAGGCTGAAGTCTAAAGTCAGTTCCTCTCAAGGTTGGTTTGGGCTGGAGTGCCGTTTAGACCATTAATGTAGATTGACGTTCCAGTTTTTTGTTACTTTCGCCTTGGTCATAGTTTTTTCTGGTTTCTATACCTTAAGGTACCAGACCCGTACCTTAGTCATTTGTGAGTTCAAGTTAGAGGTCCCGGAACTACAAGGTAACCCTAGGACTGGCGTATCGTTCATTTACAAGTGTCTCGACTTGAAAAACTGTACCTCCTTCTAGTGTTTCGCGCCTCAGAATTTTTCCGGTAGGGCAGATAATTATAATTTGGGGGTACAGGGTATAAGGTAACTCACTGTTCCAAACATTTTTGTTACAGGTGTCTAGACTGATTAAAACACGTCTAGTAACAGTGTTTTGTCTACAGTGGGTACCTCCCATATATTACATTTCTTTCCTTTATTTCCAGTAACTGGGCGTCTTGAGGAACTCCTAGTTTACTGGTAGGTCCACAACGTCCCAAACGTCCTATACAACCTCTAACACGCTAGCTTTCTTTACCGGTAACAACCTAAGGAACCACTTTGGTATCAAAGAGTTTTGGGTAGTAGCTCCTTGTATGACCCTCTTCTTCCAAGAGGAGTATTGAAATTAGGTTTACTCGTAAATTAAATACTTCATCATGTTGGACTTGTTTACATTTTAGGCAGATATTAAGACTTATAGTCTACGTGTAAGGTTTAGTTCATCCTACAACTCTTGAAGATACAAATACAACATATAGGAATTTATAGGGATCCTATATATGTAGGTCGTACAACACCTGTTTACATATGAATTCTCTATTTATACCAAGTAGAGTCTAAGGTCTATACAATCTTATGTGTTCGGGATGATTGTTACATAAATGTTCATGTTTAGTTGTTAGTACTATATTTCACGTTGATCTGTACTTGATGGAGTATAGTTATAGAAAGCATGGTGGGAACGGTAATGATGTTATGCATGCTATGTTTGCAGTTTGACATTATAGGTCCGAATATTTTGGAATTTAATGTCATACAGATTGATAAGATTTAGTGAGGTTAATATGGTTAGTAAGGCTGGATGAAGTATGTCCTGTCACGAGTTTGGGAGTCACTAATGTGCACCAGTCCGGTAGGTTCATTTTCGATCGGAAATGAGTTATAACTAACTAGCCGTGTAGAGGGAAGGGTGTCAGTTGGTACGGTCCATGAGATCCTATGGGTTTCTGGGAGATCGAGTGGAGGTTAATTTCATTAGTTACGTAGTAGCCAAGTGACTGGGAGTTTTATCTGGAAAAACTGTTGATATACGCCTGGTTGATGTCTATTATTGAGACCAGAAGTCAGGCTTTATGGTCCCGTGATCTTTAGGTTCTTCCGCGTTGGGTATTACAGACTTCGGTTGCGGGCACCTTTATGTGGGAAGCCTAGAGGTTGGAGGCTCAGTAGGTCATAAGGGCTCGTAAAGACTTATAACGTTGATGGTTGGAGCCTGTTCCTCTCGATGCTGGTTTAGGCTGGGGTTGCAAGTTTGAGGTCGTTTGGGATTGTCATGCTGACAGCTTAGGTCGTTTGTAGGGATTGTTCATGAATGGTAAGTTCGGGATGTTACTTTGGAACTCTTTTAAACCGTGTAGATACAGTTTTAGTAGCGACTATCGGTAAATTTTGTTTATTATATCATTACATGACTGGATTAGAGATGAAGGTATCTTGGAGTGGGGTTTTTGATCAACAGTGTGGACATAGTGTTCAGATAGCATGTTACCAATAAACGTATCTGAGGTAACCACCTGACAGATAGGAGTATAGGACACTTAATGTCTTGGATTTTGACAGTACTGTAGTGTCGACACGTTTGTTCAATCCTGTTATCAACAACGAGTATTTGGAACTACACTCGTCTTAGTCATAGACGATGACACCAGTCTTTACCTTACGTGTGGTTCATATTCGGATGTTCTGAAGACGGTTTCAACGTTGATACTCGTGGAGTACCTTGTGGGTGCCTGACCAAGTGTCCTATGTTATTATGTTTCGATACTCGAGTATCTACTATACTTACCATCGTGTACATACTAGAGATATATTACGATTGGTACGTTGTACAAGTAACTGTTAATTTATTTGTACGTTATTCCTGTAGACGATTTCGTTATAGTCTGTCACTCTTACACTTATCTTGATTATTCTTCTAGACATATCCCGTGTTCTGTTTTAGAGACTTCTACCTAGGAACTTATGGTCGTTGGAATCAAGTTTACTTATTAATTTCTCTTAGTACGTGAATCGAACATTTATCCCTGATACCAGGAGGGTCTCACTGGTATGTTAATTTCAATCGTTTCTTACTTCTGTAATCTTGTTGTTTCTTTTGGTACTTTTCTCTCAAAGGTAAGTACACTTTTTACTCGGTGGAGGGTTTTTTTAGTCTTTAACAGTTTTAAAACGTCATGACCAGTTATGCTTGCTAAGGTTTGAGACGATTGCTAGAACGCAGTAACCGCTTAGTATATAGAGACACATCACTAAAATAATTAGTAAAAAGACAGAGTTTTTATATATGTAAATTAGTTGATATTTACGAAAATTTTACACTGAGTTAGTTCTGTAATAATATTCAACACTCATGTAATGTAATATAAGGTGTATGTTGGCAACATCTGTGACTTATTTATGGTTGTTTGGACGTATTGAACAATTTAACGTAGGTGTAAGACCTATATATGGTTGAAGTTTGAAACATAAAAGATATATGAAAGGTATGTATTTAGAACGTAACCGAGGTACATACTATTAACGTACCCTACGTAAACCACGACAGAATTTACGAGAAAATAAAAGTTTATAGTATAGTTAGTATCGGAATGTATACGATAAAACTATTGGAAGTTCGAGTTCAAGACAAGACCCTTGTCAGTTATTCCTGGTTGTTTTATCGGAACCAAAAAAGTTTGACAAAGTATATTACATGATATAAATGTAAAACAACACTGACATCTTGAAATAGTAGGAGGTTAGGACCAGATTGATCTTACTTCAAAAGTAAATATTAAGATATATTAAACCGGAGGGGTCGATATAGACGTAGACCTATTAATATCTATAGAGTGCTTTTGTATAGACGTTAAGTTACTCTCGTGTCAAAAGAAGGAGAAAGAGTAGGTTAAATAAGAGTTCAAAAAGTTAATGTGAATGTAGTATTTATAGGGAAGGTATTTTCCACAGGTTTGGTAGTTATATGCCCTCACATTTACTTGGTCTTATGACTTTGTCCCGAAGTTTTAATAATTAATTTGCAAATACCTTTACTGTCGTAGTATACGACCGAGATAAAGACCATACGAAGAGACACAGAACCTTTTGTCAGAAGATTAGTTCACGTACTACTTGAGAGTGATGAATCTATAGATTTACACTGGATTAGTTATTTGACTTTTTTTATTGTGTGTATGGATCCAACTATTGTAATAACAATAGTTCAGAAAAGAAGTGTAAGTGTTGTACGGAAGTGTTCGACTTTATCTACGATTTTTCCTATTTCTCCGGTTTCGTTTGTTTGAGTTACTTCGTAAATAAGTTCCGAATTACCTCTTCTCTACCAGTAAAAATTCACTCAGTACCGGATGTTATTGTTTCTGTTTTGTAGTATCCTGTCTCTGATTTTTTCACTTTCCTTAGCTAGTACAATTTTTACAGTATAACTTCTTTGAACCTGGTTAGGGACAGAAAAAGAAAGATTGTCAAAATAAGACAAAGTTTCTGGTAGGATCAGGGATGTCTTTACATCTTTTCCCCGATAATAATTAATATGGTGGATTAGTGACCAGACAGAAAACTTCTTTACCCTTCTGTGTATGGAAGTTGATGAAAGATACTACAGGTATTCTCAAAGATACCTTCTCTTCCCTTAAATTTACAACTAGATTTACTTGTTCAGTTGTTGTAGAATGTTTGTTACAAGAGTTGATATCTCTATTCTTAAAACAGACGTATATATTTTGTTAGGACTACTCAACTTTGGTTAGTGTAACGATGATCTACCAGTACTATGATCTCCTATACTTTAACCGGTTTCAAGTCGACTACCGATAAGAAAGTTCAATTTCTTTCGACCTAAATCTTGAGTTCATACATAACTATACTTACCATACCATAACAAATGTAGTCTTAGGTTTGGAATACGTTTTTTGTTACTACCTTGTTACAATCATCTTGATCTTTTAAACCTTTTAATATATGTGTTTCGACTAACACAACCGGAACTACCACCGATACGTTTTAAATAGTTCGTCCATCACCGTTTTTTACTCTTGAACGTACGATTCTTAAAGAATATGGGAACAGTTTTCTTTGGCTTTGTTTGGTGATAGAATATTACTCTGTTTCATATTACTCTTCAAACCTTCAAAAGTGAGATGTTATCTTCGAACCAAACCTCTTGACCCTTATTATAAATCATTTAAATTATTATTTTCCGGTTAGTTTTGATGTTGAGGATTCCAAAAGTGTAATGTTAATGTTCATCGTACGCATAGTGATTTATATTTTTTTTATCATCTTGCTCCCTTCTAACTCCGATCACTACGAGTATTCCGAACCAACCTGCTACTTAAACTGATAGGTTTCGTTCTACTGTATCTTCGATGTGATAGAGGTGGACACTGGAATGTTCTCTTTCTCAGAGTGTACTTGAGCTAAGTTTTTATAGTCTTTGTCGATGATCTACCATTATTATATCTTAGACTACTCCTATACCTTCTTCTCAGGATACTTTAACTATTTTATCATCCTGTATTTAGACTATTCTTACCATAAGCTGTAATAAATCATTTTACCTTTCCAATGGCTGCAGGAAGTACCTAAGGTTCCCTTCCAAAATTATTATGTCTAACGTATCTACTCATGACCTTTTTACACTTCCGACCTTGATATATCTCCCAGTAAGCCCCAGTCTTCCAACAAGTATTGAAATAGGTTTACACGTAAATTAAATACTACATAATATTGGTTGTGTACATTTTCGATACAAAGACTTATATCTACCTGTAAGGTTTACTTCATCTTACAAATCTTCAAGATACAAATACAACATAAATTTATAGACAATGCATGTAAGTCCTAAAAAACCTGTTTACATATATTCTCTATGTATAGTAGAGTCTAGTCTATACAATCTTATATGTTCGGGATGTTGTTACAAAATGTTCATATTTAGTTGTTACTACTATATCTCACGTTGATCTGTACTACACATAGTATCATACAATCTACACGTTATTTTCAATACCGATGTAACTCTATCCGGACAACTTATTTTACACATAGTAATCGTTTTCTTTCTATAACATATTTTAAAAATGTTTGAAATTTAACATGTATACATAGTTATCAATCACATTTGTAATTTTATATACATTTCGATAATTAAGACTACACACTAACTCTATTACATGTAAATCAGACGAACAAACGTTGGAGTTATGTACACTTACTGGGAGTACCATTGACGTACCTCTTAACACTACAATTCTCTACACCAAACCTCCGTACTACTGTCGACAAGTAACCACTTTTGGTCCACCTTTAACACACCTAATTGCGACCGCATCAGTGATGAGGGTAGAAATCCTATCTGTAGGGTACCAGATCAATTTCTCAACCCAAAACAAGACTCAAAAGGCCTAGTCTTAATCTATTGTTCCAACTTAACTGTATCCATAAGGTTGGTAGTCTGAACAGGAGTCCAATTTTCGAACCACCACCAGTTCATAGGTTCCAAAAACACCAGTCAGTGTTACAGTTACCACTTCGGTCTTGGAAGTTCCATTACGACGGTTTAGAACTTTCGAAGTGTCTAGTGCTCATTAAGGAACAGCACTTGTAGTATCAAAGTAATGTCCCGCCATTTTCAGGATCTTACTTTTCGATGTCCCACTTAAAAAGGTAGAAGGTCTCTTTACTACCTCTCCTAACGACGTTCCCACATCAGCCTTCACAGCCTAAGGTGTTTCTCGACCGTTAGCCTCTAGGTCACGTATTCCTAGTCCCGACACCACTTCGGAAAGAATTCCCAAAGTTTCCTAAAGGCTGTGGGTAACGTCTTCAAGGTGAAATGTCTAAACGTTCACTCAGTCCATTCGCCTTAACACTACAACCTGATTAATACTTACTTCACAGTCATTTTCAAGTGCTCTGGATCCTTTATAACCTACCGAAATATGAAAAACCCTGACATAGCCCGGTAAGTAACTTAATGAAACTAGAACAACAGACGGTAACTTTCAGGATACCCCTCTCGTATATAGTCTCTATAAGATGACACCAGAACACCTTTTGTGTAAACAACCTGGAACGTATTTCAACCAAAAAATCCTCTGTAGTCTGTTGGAGTGCCTGTACAAGGACCACAAGAAGGTCTAACAACCTTATCTGATTCTACAGTATGTCTATCTACTCCTGACCTCTTGCAGCTCGTACTGTGACTTATATTGTAAGTGCTTAGTGACTTTTCGCCGACTACGTAATCACTCTGGCTTCCCGTATTGTGCGGTAAGTTTCCTTGACATAGCCCAGGACTTCCACCAAAAGGTAAACAGCGGAGAGATTACACCTGATCTACCATTTGTACAACCTCTAACTAAAACGACATTTAGACGCGAAAAGGTCCCGACAGGTGTTCCAGTCTTTCAGTCCCTTCACCTATAACCAGAAAGAAGCACTAGAACAACTCTGGCGTCTTTAGCTATGTTTCAGTCTCAAACGGATTAAAGAAGAAACTCTTATCATAACCTCGTGGTACGTCTCTTTCACCTCCCGCCTACTTAGGATTCCGATCTCGGAGCTGTTCTGGAGTTTGTAAAGCCTCACAAAGATCGAGTTGACCTCTATCCCTTATTTATCAAGGGTTCCCCCCTGAGAGAGGGAGATTATAGATAGTCCAGTTAGAACTCTAACATGTCAACTACTATCCGCTCCTAAAGACGAAAACAGAACGACTTCTGCAACCTTTTCAACACTATAAGGCTACCTTGTGACAACTCTAACCGAGAGTCTAGCCCTAAACCCCTTCGCAACTACTACCTTCGTCTAGAAGGAAAGCCTTAATGCGTATTGACTTTCTAGAGGAGTAATAGATCAAACGTTTCCACTCACTTGTGCCTTCGTCCCTGATCCAGCTATCCACTCAGAACAAACCTACAACCTCCCACAGACACGCTAGCTTAAAGCCCTAAGGCCTCTGACGTCTCCGTCTAAAGTGCCTCTCACTGTAGTCGTAACTTAGAACGACGACTCCTTACGTCTTGCTATATGACGGGTTATGGGTCAGTTAGTTGTCTAATATCACCCACTCGGTCAACACAGGATCGTGCTACCTCGTCGATCTTAGTTCACCACAATGTATGTATCGTTGTTGGACTAAAAGCGACGTACCTTTTGTCTAACCGTATAACTATCAGACGTACTAACTCTGCAATCTTCACGATAGTTTTTCGAAATCACCTTAGACGTCCTATAACACCTTCGAAACTTCGCTTGTTACACAGATGTTTTGTTACTCACCTTGGTCTCAGGTGTTCTCGAACCTATAATCATAAGTCTTATTACAGTCTTCAGTTACCATACCATTCTCTTAGTCTAAAACTTTCTCGCCTTCGTAACTCAACTTGGAGTTTTTTACGTGTCTACCTTGGTTGTGTCGAGACCCAGACACGTCCCCAGAGTCTCGACGAATAATAATAAAACTTAGACATTGCCGGTATCCAAGCCGGAACCTGAGTCCAAACGCCTCCGGCGAGTCCGGAAGCTAACTCACAATTCCCTCCAAGTGGCACCTGTTAGGAAGCGTTATACAGGCCCAAAGGGTGTCTTGTACGTTTCCAAAACCAGGTACACAGTGACGGAAAGGACGACCAATCAAAAGGGTAGAAAGGGTTCGTACAACCTTTATAGACCTCAAAAAGTCTTTAAGCTGCACCTCCTGACTCCAAACCACCTTCTCCGCCTTCGGTTTAACAACACCAACAAGGAGTAGAAGACGCTGACCAAACTAGCCCTAAGAACGAACCGACTAAACGGTGATAATGGTCCCATCAATAACAACCTTCACCACCGTGTCAACTGGCTTGCTATATCTTCATCTGGGTAGTTATAGATTTTTCGTAAACATATCTGCAGTTCAATGACAGCACATTTTTCTTCCTCCCTCTCATGCAATTTATTCTGAAGTTCTTCAATTATACTTACATCATAAGTCTCCCTTTCATAGAAGGTGTCCAAACCATGAATATATGGGAGTGTAAATGAACCGGCATACCGAAACAGGGCTTGATAATTATTAATTAAATGTTTAGAAATGACAGCATCATATGCTGGCTCTATTTCTGGTATGCTTCTCCATGTCTTGGAAAGCAGTCTTCTGATCAAGTGCATGATGAACTCTCACTACTTAGATATCTAAATGTGACCTAATCAATAAACTGAAAAAAAAATAGCACACATACCTAGGTTGATAACATTATTGTTATCAAGTCTTTTCTTCACATTCACAACATGCCTTCACAAGCTGAAATAGATGCTAAAAAGGATAAAGAGGCCAAAGCAAACAAACTCAATGAAGCATTTCAAGGCTTAATGGAGAAGAGATGGTTATTTTTCAGTGAGTCATGCATGGCCTACAATAACATGGACAAAATATCATCGGACAGAGACTAAAAAAGTTAAAGGGATCGATCATGTTAAAATGTCATATTGAAGAAACTTGGACCAATCCCTGTCTTTTTCTTTCTAACAGTTTTGTTCTGTTTCAAAGACCATCCTGGTCCCTACAGAAATGTAGAAAAGGGGCTATTATTAATATACCATCTAATCACTGGTCTGTCTTTTGAAGAAATGGGAAGACACATGCCTTCAACTACTTTCTATGATGTCCATAAGGGTTTCTATGGAAGAGAAGGGAATTTAAATGTTGATCTAAATGAACAGGTCAACAACATCTTACAAACAATGTTCTCAACTATAGAGATAAGAATTTTGTCTGCATATATAAACAATCCTGATGAGTTTAAACCAATCACATTGCTACTAGATGGTCATGATACTAGAGGATCTGAAATTGGCGCTGATGGCTATTCTTTCAAGTTAAAGAAAGCTGGATTTAGAACTCAAGTATGTATTGATATGAATGGTATGGTATTGTTTACATCAGTATCCAAACCTTGTGCAAAAAACAATGATGGAACAATGTTAGTAGCACTAGAAAATTTGGAGAATTATATACACGAAGCTGATTGTGTTGGCCTTGATGGTGGTTATGCAAAATTTATCAAGCAGGTAGTGGCAAAAAATGAGAACTTGCATGCTAAGAATTTCTTATACCCTTGTCAAAAGGAACCAAACAAACCACTATCTTATAATGAGACAAAGTATAATGAGAAGTTTGGAAGTTTTCGCTCTACAATAGAAGCTTGGTTTGGAGAACTGGGAATAATATTTTAATAATAAAAGGCCAATTAAAACTACAACTCCTAAGGTTTTCACGTTACAATTACAAGTAGCATGCTTATTACTAAATATAAAGAAAATTGTAGAACTAGGGAAGATTGAGGCTGGTGATGCTCATAAGGCTTGGTTGGAGGATGAATTTGACTATCCAAAGCAAGATGACATAGAAGCTACACTATCTCTGCCTGTGACCTTACAAGAGAAACAGTCTCACATGAACTCGATTGAAAAACATCAGAAACAGCTACTAGATGGTAATAATATAGAATCTGATGAGGATATGGAAGAAGAGTCCTATGAAATTGATAAAATAGTAGGACATAAATCTGATAAGAATGGTATTTGACATTATTTAGTAAAATGGAAAGGTTACCAACGTCCTTCATGGACTCCAAGGGAAGGTTTTAATAATACAGATTGCATAGATGAGTACTGGAAAAATGTGAAGGCTGGAACTATATAGAGGGTCATTCGGGGTCAGAAGGTTGTTCATAACTTTATCCAAATGTGCATTTAATTTATGATGTATTATAACCAACACATGTAAAAGCTATGTTTCTGAATATAGATAGACATTCCAAATGAAGTAGAATCTTTAGAAGTTCTATGTTTATGTTGTATTTAACTATCTGTTATGTACATTCAGGATTTTTTGGATGAGTGTATATAAGAGATACATATCATCTCAGTTCAGATATGTTAGAATATAGAAGCCTTACCACAATGTTTTACAAGTATAAATCAACAATGATGATATAGAGTGCAACTAGACATGATGTGTACTATAATATGTTAGATGTACAATAAAAGCTATGGCTACATTGAGATAGGCCTGTTGAATAAAATGTGTATCATTAACAAAAGAAAGATATTGTATAAAATTTTTAAAAACTTTAAATTGTACATATGTATCAATAGTTAGTGTAAACATTAAAATAGATGTAGAGCTATTAATTCTGATGTGTGATTGAGATAATAGGGAGTATCAGAGTGGCCGTTTTAATGGCATTTTGATGTTTTGTTTTAATTCCATTTAAATGGCTTTTCACCAAAATAGCTCTTGAGATGTTTTCACCAAACTCGTTTTAAACGGATTTCATTTTAGCCCCATTTTGGCTTTCTAGTAGAATTTTTTTATCATATGAAGATTGAGTAAGAGTAAAGGGTAGAAAACAGTTATAATCAAGTGATTTCATCATATGGATCAGTAGTGGTATGAAAAACAGCTTCAAAACAGACATGAAAACAAGCTTAAAACTGGGAGGTATCAGAGTTGAAAACAGTTTCCAGTCTTTTCTGGGCAGATTCCAAGGTCCAAAACATTTCTCAAAATAACCTCAAAACACCATCAAAACACCATCAAAACAACCACTCTGATACTCCCTAATGTACATTTAGTCTGCTTGTTTTCAACCTCAATACATATGAATGACCCTCAGAGAAGGTTCATTTTTGTCTTTCACTAGTATGGTGTTTTCACTCACAGTTCTCTACATACAGGTCATGTTCATCACTACAGATAATGCATCCAACAACACCACTATGATGCATGACTATGAGCACATGCTGGGGGATTGTTTCATAGAGTTTGATGCCATAGACCACCATATAATGTAAGTGACTCGAACATTGTTTTATTTGCAGTGTACTCAAATGCTGCTTGTAGTTGTTTCCCTCACCACCTTCATATCACTGTTAGGACCATGCTATGAGAGTGCACAAGTGCAGTAGCACTTGAAAACTCCATAGATGATTTTGAAGTGACAGTCGAGGAGCTGGCGAATCCTCAGAGCCAAACTCCTGTCCATGCTCTTCAGTGTGATCCAATCACCATGTCACATAATGTGACAAACACCATCTGATCTTCCCAACTTCATCTAGTGATCGGCACGGGTAACCCCTGGGTACGAAAACGCCAACCCATACCCAACCCATGGCGCAACCCTTACCTGTGACGTGGGTACGGGTTTCTCTGGGTTACGCATGGGTACGCCGTGGGTACGGGCCAGCAAACTCCGCTGGCCCTCCACCACCTCCACATCTCTCCACCCCCACCTCCACCAGCCCTCTCCACACCCACCTCCACACCTGCCAGGTCGCGTGGCCGCTGGCCAGAGGACGACGTGCGACACACAACCACAGCGCCCACCTGGCGTGCTCCCCCCAGGTGGGCGTGCTCTCCACCCCCACCTCTACCCCACCTCCACCTCCACCCCCACTGTGTCGCGTGAGCGCCAGCCAGGGGACGGCACGCAACCACACGTGCCATCGCGACACGCGACCACGGCACCCGTCGCAATGGCGCGCTCTCCACCCCACATCCACCCCACCTCCACCACCACCTCCACCCCCACTGGCTCGCATGAGCGCCGGCCAGAGGATGGCACGCAACCACGCGCACCATTGCAACGCGCAACCATGGTGCCCACCTGGCAGGGCAACAGGGACGGCGGGTGGGGGTTGAGGGGCAACAGGGACGGTGGGCGGGGGTTGTGGGGCAACAGGGACAGCAGGCGGGGGTTGAGGGCAGGGAAGGCTTGGTGAAAAACCCAGGAATACCCCCGGGTTGGCTGTGGGTCAGACACATCTGACCCACACCCGACCTGGGGTGACCCAACCCGGAACCCGCATGGGTTACCCATACCCGTGCGGATCACTAACTTCATCATCAGCAGTTCAAGGCGGTAATACTCACTGGAAATCACATATGCTGGTGGAAGGATCGGTGTGGGCATGCTTATGAACTAGCTCAGCTCACACCCATTCATGATAGCCCACTGCGTTGGGGTTCAACATTGCTCATGATTGATCGGTGCTTGTACCTTCGTCCAGTAAGTAACCTATCACTAAATCCCCCTATGTTACTCACATTATATGTAGGCCATTGAAGCATACATTTCACCTCCCATCATGAACACTGTCTTCAAGCAGCGGCTCACACAGTGTGAGTGGGATGTCCTTGGTGACATAAAGAGTGTTCTAGAGGTTTGTTCATGATGTAATTTGTCATTCATTATGCTCACTGTTTTCCAGCCAGTATTTGCTTTGCAAGTAGTCATGTGTGCTGAAAAGACACCTATCCTGGCATGCATAATCCCCACATTTTATTCTCTCTTAGCAACTTGGGACCACCTTCATGCTGACCCATCCAAAGTCCACCTTAAAAAAATGCTTGACACTGGCATTGAAAAAATGACGGCACAATACAATGAACACCGCTTTGCAAAGTTGACAATCATTGCAATCAGTACGTCTATGATTGTTTTGTGTGTTCTTGAACGAAACCCTATGCAGCTTTTCATCCAGCACTTTGCTTCAGGTGGATAGAACAAAACTGGCCTGCTAGCTATGTTGAGTATGCCCAAAAACTTATTTTATCAGAGGTAACGTTCTTTTTTTCTTTGCGGATATGTCTAACCTTATGATTTATCATTGCAGCTAGCAAAATTTGACAATTTGCATGCTGCAGGTCGGCCCACTCGCGACGTTGTGAGGAATACACACCCATCACATAATGCTTACAAGTTTCTATTCCCCCGGAACATGAATAGTAATGAGGGCGCGACAACAAACATGCCTTCCATTGATGAAGAATGGTCTTCTTACTGCCATGCTGCGAATTGGCCCAACATTTTCATGGATCCGGTTGAGTGGTGGGATGTGAGTACATTAACAATTTGTTAAATAACATGTCGTAACCCTCGAAGAGCAGAGAAATCCCTAGTACAAACCTCTGTGGTACCGGGTGGGGAGGTGTACTACAGTCTGGCTCCATGTGTCACACAGTCACTCAAGTGAACCCTCGATATGTCTGAAGACCCATAGTTCCACCGACGGAGGTGACGTATGGTGGGCGTCTGACTACCTGTCTGTCTTGTACAGTTGGTTCTCGATCTCGTCATAGAGGTAGATAAACACTTGCTCGCTGTCCTGTTGACCCTACTGGAGGACGGGGAACGTCTCAAGGTCATGTTGTTGGTGTAGGTAAGTAGGTGTTTTCTCTGAGGAAAGTACGGGCTGAGACCAGCGGTGGGTGCCTACCCGAAGCTTGGAGTGGTTGTCGGTAGATCCTCTCTTCGACACTTACTCAAGTTTGTTGCTTACCGACTAAGGGATAGACTTCGGACTCGACGGGAACATTTCCGTTTTCTCCTATACCGAGCTATGATGTTAGTAACAACACTCGGTCGGGATGGAAACAAGGACCACTGTTTCAGAAGGATCTACGTTCACTGTAATCGTGATGAGCGGGAAGATTCTTTAACGGTGTAGTCTTGGATCCGGGGAAGGATCACCTTGTGTTCCAACCTAGGTTACGAATGGCAGAGGTTGAGGGGTTCAGATACTCAGCGGAGGTGGGACAGAAGGGCCACCACTTCGAGGAGGAGACGGGGGGACTGGGGTAGGGACCAACCTTTCGAGTTGGGGGTGGAGGGGGTCAGGAACATCCCCTTCTACTCGTGATGCTCTAACTTTACTAGAACCTGTCAGTTAAGGCGGCACCTTTCGAGTTTATGTTCCAGTCTACCTTCCCCATACCTATACTCGTACTACTCACCTAGGGGTTCCGTCTAAATCGTCGGGGTCTGGAGTAACGACTGAAGGTGGAGGAGGTAGGACCACGGGGAGTAGCGTAAACACGGTGTCTAAAACTGTGGAAGGTAGTTTTCCGTGAACATGGGGGTCATCCACAGTCACACAGCCCTACAGTGTGAGATTTTCCCCCCACTACATTCCCCTTGGGGAGTATGACGAGGAAAAATAAGAGGAAGAGGATAAGAGGAGAGAATAAGTACAAGTGGGGAAGATAGGGGTGGAGGGAAAATAGAGAGAAAAGAGGGACAACAAAGATAGATTATAAGGGGAAAGGAAGGGGGGAGGAGGAAGGATGAGTGAAGATGTTGACCGCGAAGATAAGCGCTAAATTCGCGGGCCACTACAGACGTTCAACCTTGGATGGACCCGATGCAGTATCCAGTGCACTGAAGGTAAAATTCACGGGTCTTGCAAGTCAATCAAGCCTCTGAAAGGAATTAATCATCAGTGGAGCCGTTACCCTCAGGAATCCGAAAAGAGAAACCTAAGGGTAGACGGTCCATACATAGGAACGGACATCGGAAGGAATTTGAATATATGAAACCTAAGGGTAGACGGTCCGAGATCACACTATAAGGTGATCGGGGTCTCCAACGGGAATATCGACCGGTATTTCAGGTTGGAGAGAAAGAATTAGTACATAAACTCCCACAAGTCAACGAGGTACTCAACGTCCCTTTATGTTAACGTAGTGGCGTACAGACAGAGTCGTGATCTGCTCTTTTCTGCAAGCTGTCCGTGTCTAGTACGGACTCGTCCTTCCATTAGATCCCGGGTCACCTTTTCTACCCCCATTAACAGTAGTAACGTGACTATTATACCAATCTTCACTTTAG